>OVAF01000195.1:0-57406 GCA_900406245.1 Odontarrhena argentea | reverse complement strand
TTTTTTTTTTTTTTTTTTGTTCAAAGTTTTGGCATATATATTATATATAAAACGGTTATTGGGCCTTTATTGTGCTCTCTTTCGATTCTCGTGGCCTCTTCCATCAGAATTATATTAAACTTCTTAAAAAATCCTGTAAGAATTATTTGCAAATTGCAACCCTTCGGCTTGGGCCTTTGTCCCTTCACTTTATTTTTCTTTTCTAGGTTAGTTTGGTTTTTTTAAAACGTCATATTCTCGTTTATTAAAATGAATAAGCGATTAGAAAATTTTGCATGAAACATATAAAGAAAACCAAGATAATATATCACTAAATGTACGTGAATTGTGATAGAGTGAGTCCATTGATTCTAAAAATATCCGGAAAACTAATATTTATAATAATTTTCAGTAATTTAACAAAAACTCTTTAAAACTACCTATTAGTCAGTTAAAAATTGAATCAAATTCAAAACATAAAATATTTATTCATTAAAAAACCTAAAAACCTGAAAATTCTAGAATATTTTAGAAAATAAATAATTAAAAATCAAGTGGACTTTGTTCCAGTGGCACTTGAGAAATATACAAGGTCATGAGTTTAAGTCCATTTGGGAGTAGTGCATGATTAGCGCCTTAAGTATAGTACTATCAACAGCGGGCTCCAGACACCGAGAAAGATTTAAAAGAATTTATATAATAAAAATACAAATAAATGGTAATCATCCTAATAATGCGTTGCATAAAATTACCCGTTGGTTTCTTACGTATATAAGCCGCCTTACACATTAAGAGATTATGTTATTCTAAATGACTTAAAATCACTTGTACATTAATATACCGTGACCAAACCCTCATAACATATCCTCCAATTTTCTTTTCCTAGGTATGTCGGTTTTTGGGTGTTTATATAAGAGTCTTAGGTTTGAAAGATCATTATTCACACAATTAATAAAGAAATCATAGACTAAGAGTATCCACCTCTTTATTCGCTTTATAATTTCATTATTCTTGTCGTTCTTGATTCACAACTGATTAGAAGTTTTGTTATTTTTCTCGTTTGTCTACATTTTCATTCTGACATGATTGCTTTTTCTGGCCGTCATCTTTTTAATGAATCCCCAAAATTTCCATAAAAAATCATTGAGTAAATGCAGGAGTATTTTGTAGTTCCACATGTGGGTAGAAGTTACAATTATATTGTAGCTAAATGAAGCAATCTTGTTACAAAAACAGGTAAACAAAATGTGGCTATTTATGATGATTTAGTTGTAGATATATTTGTAGCTATGTTGTTACAAATAGATACAATTTATTTCATCACAAAAGTAGTAGCCTACTATCCACAAAGAGAAATTGACACAAATATCACTTTTTAAATGACACTTTTCAAATTTACCACTATTTTTCTTTCAAATGTACCACTTTTATGATTTAGTGTTCGTTTAGGGTTTGAGGGTTTAGAGTTTGGAGTTGAAACTTTGTAGGATTAGGGTTTAGTGTTTAATAAATATTTGGGTTTAAGATTTAAGATTTTAGGGTTTATATTTTGGGGGTTTTAGGGTCAAAACCATTTTTAGGGTTTATGATTTTAGGGTTTAGGGTTTTAACCCTAAACTCTGGATCATAAACCCTAAAACCCTATAAAATATTAAAAAACACTTACAAATGTTTAAAATTATAATTTTACTTCAATTCGGTATATTTTTAAAAATATATCATAAATGAGTGAAAATAGTGGTATATTGTGAAAAGTGGTTGTTGAGAAGTGGTATTTTTGCAAATCCCCCATCCACAAATTGCAATAAAAACTCGTTTACTTAAATGACACAGATTTATTTCTGAATTTGTAGAAAATTTGTAACAATTTGATATGTATATCTCCGCCCATGTGAGTGCACATGCATGCAAGAAAACTGCATCTACTCTTTTATCTCTCTCACTCTCAAATCTCCCATCAATTTCTCACCTCTCAACTTTGCATCATCTCTATATTTATCCTTGAGATTCAGACACGTGGCTCTTAATTTACATCGAACGGTTCTCTTTGATGGCCTTCCTTATAGATAAGAGAAAAAGAGTTGCATGAAATCAAGCCGAGATTGCTCGTATCGGTCCCTAGTTTCATTGGTCCCAATCACTTGCAATGGACATGCATGTAACTGCTCCTCCATGTTACTCCCTCTCTCTTTCGATTGCAATTAATATATCATACCCAAATATATACGACTTCGTTTGGCCTCATTCTATCAACTTGTTCACTTTGTCTGATCTCTTCATCGTTTTTTTTATCTTATTGAACTTGATCAATTCATTGTAACAAAATATCATGTTCGTTCTGTGAAAAGAAAAAATTAAGGTTGGTCTTTACTATCAATAATATTATTAATCTGGTCATTTTCTTGAACTACCAAAGAAATACGAGTTTCGTGATTCATATTTCTTGGATCTATCGAGACATAACACATGTAACCTTTTTCTAGTGTAATTTTGTTTTTCTCCATTGAAACTTGATTTTAGGTTTGATGTATATTTTCTCCAAAAAGAAAAAAAAAAAAAAGAGTCCAAATTCAACTGATTAAGTTTTCAACAGTAGTTATACTGGGGCACAATTTTCTTTTTTCTCTTTAATAATTGAGTTTGTATTTGCATTCTTTGTATTAAATTAAAAGTGTTGTTTACTAAAAAATCAATACAAATTTTAACTAATAGTGACGTTTTAATTTTTTATGATATGAACACCCAAGTTGTATATGGGCCGTTAGGAATAGAATAAGGAAGGTACACACATGACACACCTACTATAAATAGATGACATGACTGGTAGTTACACTCACTCAATATATCTCTCACACCAACAACTCAAAGCTTCACTAAACACATCATCTCTCTCTCTCTCTCTCTCAAGAGCCAACCATGGCCAAACTCATAGCTTCTCTTCTCTTTCTCACCATTCTCTTCTCTTTCATCTGCCTCACAATGTCAAAAGAAGCAAATCACCATCCAGAACGTGTAAGTATTATTATAACCTTCGTTTTGAATCTAGCTAGTCCCCCCTTTCTTACTAATTAATTACGAGAAAAAGAAAAAAACTAAAATCCACGTTTCATTTTGTTTTGAAAACAGTATGGATCCGGAAGTTTGAAACCATTTCGTAAGTAAAAACTTCTTTCTTTTGAATCTCATTCCTTATTATAAGACAATGCGGTAAGAAATTTCGGTTTAATTGGTTGTAGAATGTGGAGGAGAGTGCTCGAGGAGGTGTAGCAACACCAAGTACCATAAGCCATGCATGTTCTTCTGTCAAAAGTGTTGTGCTAAATGTCTTTGTGTCCCTCCAGGCACTTATGGAAACAAGCAAGTGTGTCCTTGTTACAACAACTGGAAGACTCAACATGCAAGGTGGACCAAAATGTCCATAAACAAACCAAAAATAAGAAGAGAGACACGTTATAATCTATTTAGTATTTTCTCTATAATTTATTCGAGTATGTTTGTTGTTGTTGTGATGATGATAAAAATGAATTTTAGTAATATTATGCACGTATTGTTATTTATCATCAATGTCATTCTTCTTCACCTATAATTCTATATGCTTCTTTTCTGGTTTGTCTTTTGTACTTTGTGGTATCACTAAACAAAAAGAAAAAGTGTATGGACCTTCTAAGTTCAATTGATAAGAAATATACGAGACTTTAGTAATTATATATTCTTTGATTTTGTTGTGAATAATTATCATTCCTCTGAGGATTTAGAATCAAAAGAAAAAAAAAAAAAGTGGCAAAGAGGTTATAAAGATTACAATACATTACCACTCTTACAATTCACATTTATTGGATGGAAAAAAGAATCTACAGAATTATTCAAGAAAAACAATTTCACAATTTATTGTTGAATTTTTTAGACTGATTGTCACACATACCCTTTTACTCTTAAGTCTTTACAAATTGTTCTAAAGTCTTTCTTTTTTTCTTTTTCTTTTTTTTAACAAAGGGAAAGGGGCCCGAGTCTGGTCTGGTCTGGACTCGAAAGAAAAAAAAAATCACTTCAATCACCACAAAAATAGCAAAACTAAAGTCATACCTTTGGCAATCTGAAGATCAATGGTCAAATCTTGCTACTCGAAGTCTTCTGATTCAGTGATTCCTAGAAGTTGTCTAATAGCATTAGCTAAGAGCATGCGCCAAGCTCTCTGTTCTTCTGCAATGGCGTAAAACCTCAGGAACCCTAGGTACTTACTAATTTTTCCCCCTAATGGTTCTTTCATCGATAATGGTCAAAAGCTGAAACCTTTCTCTACAAATCTCTTAAAACCCCAAAACCGACTTTGGTTTTGTCTGCTTCGTAACAATGTCGGAAAAGAGCTTACTTTCTTCAAAATTCTTCTTTTATACGATAACATTTTCAACTTTACTATTCATTCTCTCTTCTCTCTTCTTCCTTCAACGCAACGACTCTTCTTTCACTTCTAATTTAGTTCGGAAGCTGAGTCTTCCAAGAACAGAGATCAAGAACGACCAAACCGGTACTAAACTGGTCTCTTGTGATCGAGATGTGTTGAAAGTGTTTATGTATGATTTGCCCTCTGAGTTTCATTTTGGGATGTTGAATTGGCATAGCAAAGGATCTGAGATTTGGCCAAATGTTAAGAACTTTAGTACAGTACCATCTTATCCTGGTGGGTTAAATAGGCAACATAGTGTAGAGTATTGGCTTACACTTGATCTATTAGCTTCTGAGATCTCTGAAATCAAGAGACCATGTAGTGTACTTAGAGTGAGGAATTCGATTGAAGCTGATGTAGTTTTCGTGCCGTTCTTCTCTTCGTTGAGTTATAATCGGAAATCTAAGCTCCGTGGGAACGAAACCGCTAGTGCTGATAGATTGATGCAGGAGAGGTTAGTTGAGTTCTTGAAAAGTCGAGATGAGTGGAAAAGATTTGATGGGAAAGATCATTTGGTTGTAGCTCATCATCCTAACAGTTTGCTCTACGCAAGAAACTCGCTTGGATCAGCGATGTTTGTTCTTTCGGATTTCGGAAGATATCCATCTGCTATAGCTAATCTTGAGAAGGATATCATTGCGCCTTACGTTCATGTTGTTAAGACTGTCTCTAATGATGAGTCAGCTACGTTTGATAAGCGTCCTGTTTTGGCGTATTTCCAAGGAGCAATCTACAGAAAAGATGTAAGTGTTCTTTAGTTTTCGGTCTCTATGTATCAATCTTGTTATTGATTTTGATCAAGTTCTTATTTTCGTCTTAGGGTGGAACTATTCGCCAAGAACTGTATAACCTTCTTAAAGATGAGAAAGACATTCACTTCGCATTTGGAACCGTAAAAGGGAACGGGACTAAACAAACTGGTAAAGGAATGGCTTCCTCGAAATTTTGTCTCAATATCGCGGGTGACACTCCTTCCTCTAATCGTCTTTTCGACTCCATCGTGAGCCATTGTGTTCCGGTTATAATCAGTGATCAGATTGAGCTTCCATTTGAAGATACTCTAGACTATTCTAGTTTCTCCGTGTTTGTGCATGCATCTGAAGCTGTAAAGAAAGGAGTTTTGGTGAATCTTCTCAGAGGGATAACAGAGGATCAGTGGAAGAAAAAGTGGGAGAGATTGAAAGAGGTTGTTGGATATTTCGAGTATCGGTTTCCTTCGCAACCTGGAGATTCTGTGGATATGATTTGGTCAGCGGTTTCGCATAAGCTTTCTGCGCTTCAGTTTAATATTCATAGAAAGAATAGGTACCATAGATCAGAAATTTTTGATAGAAACCGATCGGATTAAAATCATTTATGTGAAAGATACCACTTGAAGAAAATCCATTTTCTCTTTATACTTCACAATGTAGTTTTGTTTGTAGCCCACCAACGAACTTGGCCTTAGATGGTTAAAACGAAGAAGAAAGAACATAGAAATTTATATTAACCTGCTTTTTCTCCTCAATACTTCAATACAAACTTTTTCTCCTCAATACTTCAATCCAAAGTTTGTAGAGTAAATAGAGAAGGAGACTATTTTAACATAATCACAGATTCATATAAACAAAAAAGGTTTAAATTTTCAAATGTAATCAAAGTAATGCAACAATAACAGCAGACGAAGAAGATCCAAAAGCCTTGTGATGCCAACATTATCAGCTCACGACAACACTCACAATTGCAGAAACTTAGCGGCCAACGATAACACTTGGCCAACATAGACACACACACAATCACAGACTCAAAATCTAGCTTTTACATAGGTAGATGGTGGCATTCCTCATGTTGATAACGTCGCTACTTCAGTAAGCATGTAGTGATTTTTGGCACTAACCATTTCCTTCTCGGGACGCTAGAAGAGGTTTCTCCTTTTTATTTCCGGCTTTGTCACCTGAGTTTGTGAGTCTCGTTGGTCTTGGAGAATGAGAAGTGACCCTGTTACCTGACGATGGTAGAGAGTAACGTCTGGGAACATTGGCTTTCTCAGTCCCATCTTGCTCAGCAGACTTTGGTGAGCCTTGTAGCCTCAGTTTTGCTTTCGCAGATTTAGTAGCTTGCATATAGCTTGGAATTGATGGGCTAGTCTGATGGTGCCCATTACCCTCTTCACGCTCGGTCTTGTTAGTAGCCGAACCCTTTTTCCTGGACTTTTGGTTCTCCTTCCCCGCTGAATTCTCTGTAGTGTTTGGTTTGGGAGTTTTATCTTCCTTTGCATCCTTTTCCATTGAGGGTTTTTCTTCAACCATGGCTTCTTCGTTGCTGTCAATTTGGTTGACGAGTGAAGAATCAAGTGCTTCACTGGTTTCCAATGGTCCAGGAGTATGAACTTCCACCTCAGGAACATGAACCTCCTGATGCTTTTCAGGCATTTCTTGCTTTGTCTTTTCATCAAAGACATGCACAGGCTCTTCCACGGTGTCAGGAACCAGCGGATAAGATGGTTCAGGTGCCTTCTCGAGACCAAGCTTTGGCTTCTCGACTACCACACGGGGGTCTGGTTGTGGTTGGATAGAGCTCTCAACTACAGGATTATGTACCTTCCTCAAGCTTCGTTTAACTTTTTCAAGCTCAATCTGAGGATTTTCGACAGCAGGTGGTTCTATAGACTGGCTTGAAACTTTCCGGAAGCTGCGCTTGGGTTTCTCAAACTCAAAAGATGACTGTACTACAGAACTTTCAAAATTTGCAGCAGGAATTTTACGCACACTCTTCTTAGGTTTAGGAGATTCAGCCTCAACTATCTGTGCATTATTGGTAACTTTGCTCTGAGGTTTCCTCCGCACGGTTTTCTTTGGTTGAGGAATTGGTTTCCAGAAGCAGGAAGCTGACCAGTTCTCTAACCAGATTGTGTTTGAGTTTGGGCTAGATATATCATAGGGGGCATGTACAGGCATCACTTTCGGCGATGAAGCTAGAAGCTGAAACAAAAATTTAGAGACTCCATGAAATAAAAATAAATAAGTGTCACAACTTATTGCTTTTTCATCTTGTTAATAGTACTAATTTCATTATAGTATATAATGGCTCTATCAACAAGCCTACCTTCTGAGCAAAAGCGTTGGCAGATAGTTTTTTGATTCCCAGGTAAGCATCGGTGTCAAGAGGATTGTCAAGCTTCTGATTCAACCAAAGAGAAAAACAGTTATTTCTCCTTCAATACGGAATAGAATATTTTTTCTGGAGTACAGTACACTTTGTAGATCTACAGAAGCCAAAGTATCACTACCTGAAGCAGATTCAACCTGCAATGCCTTCGAACTTCAACTCCAACGTCAGAACTCCTGATCTCTCTTCCTCGAGCAAGCGCTTGCAACCTGACAACTCCCATGATAGAGAAAAGAGTTGCAACAGCTTGCCTCCTAACCAGGTGACCACGAATAACTGCTTGTAGCCTTATTATGCCTTTGAGAGCCCAAAAAGCACGCCGAGCCTTCACATAATGAGCTCAGATCAGGATATACCCAAAAAAAAGAAAAAAAACACCAATAGATGCAAGTAAGAGAGCTAAGCCTACAATCCAAACAGCAGCAAATAATTACCAAGTAACCTCTGAACGCAGCCTGCACAGACGTTGCTGCAATCTCTTGTTGAATTCTCTCAGCATCAGATAATAAATACTCGTGCACAGGTGCATCATTTTGTAAATCTGTTGGTTTTCCCTCAGAAAGGAGAATTTCATCATCTGAGATCTCTTCGGGTTCAACATTTTGTGTCTCTAACACAAGGCTGCTTCTATCAACGGTATTAGAAGCTGAATTTGAGAAAGATGGGAGATCTGATACAACATCAGATTCTTCTACCTTTGCTGTAACCAGTACCTCTTTTCCACTCACACCTCTCTGCGCGTGATGACAATAGTCAGCACAAAAAAACTAAAAATAGACAACTCATGTAATTATACTAAGCAAAATGTACATTACTGTAGTCAATACTGATCAGAATTCTACATACTTAGACTAAGCATCATTACGTATTACAGAAAACTCTTTCGAAAACGTTACCTCATTTCCTTTGGAACCACTAGATTTAGATGATTTCTTTCCAAGTAGTACATTCTTTAACCACTTGGTAGATTTTCCCATGATGACTGAAACTAAAAACACCTGCATTGTCCAACCATGAAATAACATTAGCTGACAATATACAAAGTAGTACTATAACCACAAATCTAAAATGATAAAAATATCATTCATACCACAATTAGCTATAACGAAAAAGGGTAAACATCATTTTGTTATAATCAAATCTAATAATAAACCTTAATCATTAGCACAAATGAAAGAATCAAGAAAGTAAAAAAATGATTATCACCCTTAAAAATTAACAATAAAATTCAATAATATAAATGATCGAGTATACAAAAACCAGATCTGGAATTCACACTGCAACTAGAAGAACCCTAGGGACTCAAATAATCTCAAAATCCACAAAAAAACTTTAGCTCCAAATAAAATCACCGACACATAATCAAACAACAAAACCTCAAAACAACGAGATCCCTCTATAAAAATCAACACTAGTTGAACAATGTCCTGAAAATGACGGTTCGAGTAACCGTCGGATCTCTGTTCTAAATCCTAGTTCCGATTCAGACAAAACCAAAAAGAAGGAAGACAATGTTATATTACCTGAATGAGCGAATCTTAAGAGGTTCTAGTTAAAATGCTTCCATTCCCCTTTTTTGCCTTTTCGTCTCGGAGCTTGAAGGACTCTTAAAAGAAACTGTTGCTCTTTGGTGCTTAGTTTCAGTGACCAGAAGGAAAGACAAAACCTTTTTATAAAATTTATTTTATTTCTAATTTTAACCACAAAAAAAAAAGTAAGCGCATCTCCAAAACTCCAATTTTACGCTGTTGTATTCTAGCCGTTGGATCATCTTTGAATTTTTTAAGTTTAACTAATTTACTTTTTACTGAATTTCAGAACTCGAAAAGAGGGAAAAAAAGAGAGCGATCTTTAAAGATAGAAAAGCAAAAACATTAAATGCCAAAATTTACAAAAATATCTCTCTTTTGTCACCAGAAAATAATGCTTTTTTTAATAATAATCAATAAAAAAAAGACATTTGCGAATGGATTATGGAGTAGGACAACTTTTTATAAAATAGAAAAACATTTGGAAAATTTAATTGATTTTTTAATGACCATTAGTCCATTACAGATGTTTATTCGAAAATTGTCGAGATTGCTTCAAAAACAAGTGTAAGAATGCCGCTACGTTCATATGAAGCATTCGCCGGAAAAATTACCTCTATACCCTTTATATTTTAAACTTTAGAACGTGTGAGGCGCGTGAAGATCAACCGCTCGATTGAACTTCTGAGGTTTATCCCTTAATGGGCCTAACGCAAAAAACCGGTAATGGGCCTAAGCCCATTTAAAAAAATCCATAATTTGATCATATCTGCCAATGAAGAAAAAAAAACTTAAGCGATATTTCGTCGAACACCTTGAGCGCAATTATTGAAGAGAGATTCAAAGTCAAATCAGCACGAAGGAACAGTGAGAGATGGAGAAGAAGAAACCAATGGAAATCGAAGGATACCCAATCGAGGGTTTATCAATCGGAGGACACGAGACTTGCATCATATTTCCGTCTCTTAAGCTAGCTTTCGACATTGGTCGTTGCCCACATCGCGCAATTTCTCAAGACTATCTCTTTATCTCTCACTCTCACATGGATCATATCGTAAGATAAACAAACCCTTTCTTCCTTTGTTCCTCTTGATTGTTTCACATTCCTCTTAAGGCTAATTAGCTTCGATATTGCTGATAAATTCTTGAACTTTCCGGTTAGAGTTGCAGAAATCGTTGTTTTGAGAGCATTTTTGATAAACCCTTTTTTTAGTATCATTATCCTCTACTCTGTTAGTGTTGTTTTGGTGTTACATTCTCCAGATTGTTAACTGAAGTGTTTATATTGTTTTAAGAGCATTTTGATAAGCCCTTGTTGAGCCACCATGTGTTTTATCGTTATCCTATAGCTCTGCTACTGTGTTGGTGTCGAATTCTCAAGATTGTGAACTGAAAGTTTTTGTATTGCTTTGGCTAGGGTGGATTACCAATGTATGTTGCGACTAGAGGCTTATACAAAATGAAACCTCCTACGATTATAGTTCCTAAGTCTATTAAAGAATGTGTTGAGAGTTTGTTTGAGGTTCACAGAAAGTTAGACTCTTCAGAGCTAAAACACAATCTTGTTGGCTTGGACATAGGTAATTCAACCTTTAGTATTTATAGTAGCCGAAGATTTTTTTTTCGGGTTTTGTTTTAAACCTTGGGAGGTTTTTTTTTTTGTATAGGGGAGGAGTTTGTTATAAGGAAAGATCTCAAAGTGAAAGCCTTTAAAACATACCATGTTATTCAAAGCCAGGTTCCTTTCACTAAACTCACATGGAGGTTTTTCGATATCTTCCTAATGATCTTTGTGTGAGTTGATTTCATGGTTTTTGGGGGATATTTGTAGGGTTATGTAGTTTATTCAACTAAACAGAAACTAAAGAAGGAGTATATTGGCCTTTCTGGAAATGAAATTAAGAACTTGAAGGCTTCGGGTGTTGAGGTTTGTCTCTGAATTCCCTCGAATTGCTTTTCAATATTTTCCTATGTCTGTCTATCACAAAGTCGATCGCTTGGGGAATGGTCTTCCCAAACTATAAGCCAGTTTAATTAGTTGGGATTTTGGATGGCAGATTACATACAGCATAACGACTCCTGAAGTTGCTTTTACGGGAGATACTATGTCGGATTTTGTAGTTGATGAAAACAATGCCGATGCTCTCAAGGCAAAGGTTCTTGTCATGGAGGTGAATATTTGTGCTGATAATATGTTTCGTAATAATATCCTTTTTCCTGGTTGAACATTCATGGCCTTGTACTAAAGGTCGAAAGTGTATTGTTTCTATTTCTTCTTGTGCAGAGCACATTTCTTGATGATTCGGTATCCGTAGAGCATGCAAGAGACTATGGGCATGTTCATTTATCCGAGGTGTGGCTCCTTGTTTCTTTGAAATTCTTGTTAGTCACTCTATTTCGTCATGCTCTTAAAAAGTGTGTTTCCTGCTTCTTTCATTGTAGATAGTTAGACTTGCTGAAAAGTTTGAAAACAAAGCAATACTGCTTATTCATTTTTCGGCTCGGTATACAGTGAAGGTAAATTTTCTTTATCCAATCTGGTTATAGGACAGTCGAGAAAACAGCTACTGTCTTGTCTTTTTCGGAAAGTAATCTTTAAGAGTTTTCACAGGAAATTGAAGCTGCGGTTTCTGCATTGCCTCCACCTTTAGAAGGACGTGTGTATGCACTAACACAAGGTTTCTAAACAGTGAAAAGACATTAGGCACTATTGTAGGTTTTACACACTTTTGTTTTTTTGGCCAAATTTTTGTCTTTCCCATGTAAAATTATTGTATTCTCTTCTTGCTGGGTCCTTTGAGAGTTCTATCTCAAGAAATTTGGCAAAAAAAAAAAAAAATTGATTGTTGATTGCTAATTAAATTAAAGTAAGAGGCATGATCAACAATTTTAGTTTCCCCACCATCAAGGTTTCCACAATTTCTTTTTTTTTTCTTTTTTTCCTTTACGTGTACTAGATGAAAAAAAAGTTGCGATTTTCATTTTCTCATAAAAATATTAATTAATAATATAACTTTACAAAATGTATAAAGAAGTACAAATTGAAGAATGGCAATCAAAAGTAATATTTCTTAAATTTCTCTTAATTTTATTACAGCTTATTGTTTATTTTATCATAAACTTGCATATATGCGGGTTTTGAGAATAAACGAGATATAACATATTTTTCTTAATCCAAAATACAGAATCAATAAAGTCGGGCTGGCATGGTAAATTAGGGCCCAAGTAACACAAACGCCTATATAAATGAAAGAGAAAACGTGGTCAGGACGACAAGCAAATCTAGGTTTCACTTGATCCTCAAGATTGGAGTTTCATTCAATGGACAACAAGTTCGAATGGGTAATAAAAAAAGTGTCCTCTTTGCGATTCAAGAAACTATATTCTGATCAATTCTTTATTGGTGGATGTAATTGGCGTGTCGTGGCCAGTTACAACAGAAAAAACACCGATGATGAGAGTTTCTGTCTGTCTCTGTCTCTTGAGGTTGCTGATGCTGAATATTTGCCAAGTGGATGGATGAGAGACGCAGTGTTTTCTTTTACTGTAATCAATCAACAGACTAGTCGAGATTTCTCACAATTGGAAAGTATCTGTCGTGATTTTACCGAAACTCGAAAGAGGTTTGGTCAGGACACTCATCATCATGCTTGTGAATTTGCATCGAGTTTCCCCCTTGGTAAACTTGAAGCCAAATATGGTGGGTTTCTACGGAATGGACAAGTCAAGATTGTTGTGGAGGTTAGAGTTGTCGAAGCTATTGGCGAGTCAGAGCAAGTCGGCGACTCAGAGGACAATTGGATTGATGTCTACGGGTTTCCTGTTGCTCCTTCGGAGGTGGAATTAGTGACAAGTATGTTTGAAAAACACCAGGACGTTGCATCAGAATTACCAGTGTTGCAACCATCTTTGATGTACACACATGTTAAAAGAGCACTCATGTTTTCCCTAATCAAAGTCGTTACCGATCTGGGCAAGCCGCCTCAAGAAATCTCTATGGATGATTTGGATTATGCGCGTTTTAATCTCAGGGTGCACAGAAAATTTGAACTTAACGTGGGTTGGCTCGAGAAGAAGCTCAATCATGTCACACAAATCATTGAGAAACAAGGATATTTTTTAGCAGCTCGATCTCTATGTGATTGCTCATAAGAGGATATTATAACACTCAAAGTGTGGAACTGAGAATTATGAGGAAAGTCAGTCTTTAGATACCATTGTAGGGATCATAATGATAAGAGATTCAAACATCGAGCTCGTGTATGGGTTTTGCGACCTGCCAATATTACTAGAGGATGGCAGTAGTTACAAAGGTACATAATAGTCTTTTTAAATCGCTTTTGAACTATCGTGTTCCTATTAGGCGAAAAGACATATCACCACTAATGTTGAGTTGAAACCAAATTCGACCATTATAAGAAGAAAACAAAGTATATCATCATATCTTGATGATCAGAGAGACAGAGCCACTGAGCTTTGGATCAATAACCCGAGATATATTTCCACGAATCTACAATCAAAGGCACCAAAGAGTTTTTAAAAAAAATAGCCTTTAATGAATCGGTAAATTATCCATCAAGTTCATTCATTGTATTAATTCTCGATCATGCGACATTGCTTCAATAATTTCAAATGCATGCGGAGACGGGAAAACCATGTCAGGGCGGGGCCTTCTAATGTCTCAACGACCATCTGACATTGTCTTGCATTGCGTTCTTCGTTTCAAAATTTTGATCGTCCCATTATAGTGTTGAAGGCAGTCAGGTGTTAGATGGGATCGGTATTGTTGAAGGCAGTCAGGTGTTGAAGACTTTTGTTTTTTTGTTGGCCAATTTTTTTTGTATTTCATATGTAAAATTATTGTAGTCTTTTCTGATTGGGTTCCTTGAGAGTTCTATCACAAGTAATTTGAAAAAAAAAAAAAAAAAAAGTGAATTTGAAGTAAAAAATACAGAGTGCATCAGATGAAAGTGTGACACCAATCTCAATAGTCTGATTGTTTAGTTGCTACAAGATTGCTAAAATCAACAATTAATTTCACTACAATAAATATTTCCACAATAAAACCTTACCAAACTAAACTAGAAATTATTTAAAATTTTTAGACTTATATCAACTTTGTATCTTTGTATGATATGCTTTACCAGCTGCAAGTTGGCTTTCTCTACTTTTTTTTCTGACCAGCTAGAAAAAGTAATTAAGATGCAAACAACTTACTAAGTAAGTTGATCAACGGTTAGTTGAAAAATAGATTTAGACAACTTACATAGTAAGTTGATTTTGATTAACGGCTTGTCTATATAAAAGTCTAGAAGGTTGGAATTTTGCAACCGAGTGTGAACATTAGAATTTTAGGTTTAGTCTTAAAGCATTGAGTCTTTAATATAACACTGGCTTTGTTGTATTTATGTGTTCTTTCTTTCTGATAGACTCCAGACTCTTGACTGCTGAAACTGAAAACAAACTTCCAGACTCTTGACTTGTGAGTTTATTATTTTATTTTTTTAAAGCTTTGTTTTTCTTTAGTTTAAAATTCTGTTGATCTGTGCACTGATTAACTAAAAGCAATGTAGTTAGATAACACATCATATCTTTCTTTCGTTTTAATCAAAATTTTTGTATTGTACCGGATGATTGAACATTTGAATGTTTTTTTCCGAGCGGAAAATCTCAAATACCCCACATTTCCTTACCATTAATCACATATATCCATTTATGAAAAAAAAAAAAATATCAATCTTTGTCCAAATTAACATTTTAAATATTTTAAAATGTTTAAAATATTTTTAGGGTTTTGGGTTTTACCCTAAACCTTAAAATTCTTTTAAAAAACATTTTTAACCCTAAACCGTTAAAAGATAAACCCTAAAACCGTAAAATTTAAACTCAAATACTTATTATACACTAAACCCCAATTCTATAAACTTTCAACCATAAATCCTAAATTTAAAAATCCTAAATTAAGTATAAATAAAATATAGGTACATATGTGATTAATAAAAGTGGGTATATATGATTATGGGTATATGAGAATGGGTATATGAGAATGGGTATTTCCGTAATTGTGAGAATTTCTCTTTCTTTAATCAGGGACTTTTTATGTTCGAATTTAGACTCTAAATCAACAAATATTTTTCCAACATATAAATACTCAACCAAATGAACTATCACACTAAAAATTAAATCGAATATTGCACAAGAGGTCATTTAACTGACATCTTATCATATCAACATAAAATTTTTGTTGCTAAATCAACGTTACAATCGACTCTATACCATTTTCAGAGATGTCATATAAGAAAAATTAGAAGATGAAACATATTTTGTATACAATCTTCATGAACTTGATTTTTTATTAATGATAACTATTAGAAGCATTACCTATCTGAATAATATATTTGATTGGTGAGATGAAATCAGATTATAATCATTTTTACTCAAAAACATGATTTAATGTTATAGCGTTAAAACCGTGTAATTTCAAATTTTACTAAAAATGCTACAAAATCTCGTATTTTATGTTTAAGCTCTATAATCACGTGTTGAGTCTAATTCTTTCTTGTTTTATACGTCAAAATCGTATAGTTTTGTTTGGCCCAAATTGTAAGAATCCATTTATTGCTTAAATTGCAAATTTTATTTTATGTCAAACGGTAAAATTCTGGTTTTTACTTTAAAATGATGAAAGAAAATATCAACAAACAGTAATATACTAGAACCTTTATAGACTAATACTTTATAAATTAATAATCATTATTAATTAGTTTCGAATTGGATTAATATAAAAATTAATAAAATTCGATATAATACTATATATATATATATATCAGAGGAAGAGATATGTCTTCAGATAGATATCTCCGACAAAGCAGAGTTATGGCATCATCGGTATGGACACCTCAACCACAAAGGTCTTCTCATCCTGCGTAACAAAGATATGGTCACTGGACTACCGGAATTTGGGAAAGTGAAGGATACGTGTGAAGTATGTGTCAAAGGAAAACAACATCGAGTGTCATTTCCAAAGCAGAGCAAGTGGAGAGCAACTGAGAAGACTACGAGTCGGGATTACATCCTTCCAAAACTAAACTAGAAGTTGCAATGTTTCTATTAGTTTTTGTCCTATTTGATTTCAGTTCACTAGTCAACTGATTAAGTTCCGGTTTGTGCCGCGTAAGGTAAGCAAATTAAAATGGATCCTTTTTCTAAAAACTGTCTTGGTTCATTGTAATTAAACCGGTATATACTCTTCTCTTTTATTTTTATTTTTTTCGGTTTTCAAGGCTCTGGTTATCTTTGTCAAGTCTATACAGTTTTATCACTAAACGAGAAATAGATTATACTCCCTCCGTCTCATATTAGATGAGGTTTTAAGAGTTTGTTTTTGTACCAAATTAGATGATGTTTTAGGTTTTCAATGCAAAAGTAAATGCATTTTTATTATATGACTATTAGTATTCTGCAGATTGATCTACTATTGGCTGGAATGTATTTAAATGAATGATAAATGCGTTTTTTTCTAGAAAAAAATTAAAAATTTATTGCATTCTTAATATGTGTGCAAAAACTTTAAAACTCATCTAATATGAGACAGATGGAGTACTTATCATTGAAAAATCTTGTTATTTTCTTTACCAACCGTAAAACTGACTGAGATTTGTTCATTAAGCTGATTCTTATTCAGGTGTTTAAAACAAAATAAAAAATTAAGACACATATATACAATAAAGAAATTTGGGATGTAGTGTACCAAAACAAATTACAATATTATCAAATGCGTTCAGAATTTGGATCTTGTAGCACATGACACTAGACTAGAGTCCAAACATTGTACCAAATATGAGAACTAAGTTAACAAAATTGATTACTCAACTAGCATTTGTTAATTGACAAAAATTTATAATAACAACAAGATTGATTTGATGTCAGACCGCGTCTAACAATTTCATAACCACTAGCTCTTAACTCTAAGTCATACTATAATATATTTGGACCGTGTGTGCTATTACAGTTTATTCAGTTTTACATCAGCCAATGCTATGCTACTTGCATTGTGGTTTCATTACATTGGGCTTATTTGAAAGACTTCTTAATTTTTAATACCCCATAATGATAAATAACGTTTTGACTTTTAAAGTCAAGTATTTTTAAGTCTTATAAGATATTCATTTTGACCAGGATGATTCAAAAAGTTTTCTCGGATAATTTGGTGAGCCATCTTAATCATCATATGTACATGGAATACAAATGTGTAGTTTTTGGTTATTTCAAGGAAATTTTGGTGGAAGTTGCTGCAGCTCACCACTATCCACATTCTCTTCTTTCATTGTAACTACTTTGTAATTTACTCGAATGAAAATAGAAGATATAGTTAAATAAAAATATTTATTTTTAAATTATGTTTCCTTCTACATTAAAATTATTTTTTTATGTAAATTATTTTTGTTCCATGATTCACGGTGGCTGGTTCTCAAAGAACTGAAGTGGGTTTCCTAGCAAATAAGATGATTCTGAAAGAAATATTGACTCCTCGAATAATGTAAGGGTCTTGAAAGTTTTTTTATAATTTAATTGGCTATCATATGCATATAAGACAATTTTGTTACAAAAATATCTAAGGGTTCCTTATATTTTAACCCCCAAAAAAACATACATGTCGATTTCGATCACATTTACTGCTTGCAATACATGAATGGTGTTTTATCAACGAGGTGATACACAAGATCTTGATAAAAAAAAAAAATAATAATAAAAAATAAATTAGCTTTCAAAAAGGGTTCGACAGTATATAGGGGATGACCTAAAATCTAGAGTCTAGGACGCCTAATCGAAGTCTAGGCAATTTTGTAGGATTAGGCTTCCTAAACTCTATATTTTAGGTAGTTCATTATATACCAAAACATACATTTTATTATTTGAAATTATGTTGTTTTGTTATATATATTTTGGAGAATAACATCATATATTAAAACATATATAACAAAATTAATATAATATCAAATAATAAAATTTATTTTCCATATATGATCATTATATTATAAAAAAAAATATAAATGTCATAATTTATTAAAATAATATATATATTTATATTATTATATTTTTATAACATAATCATTATTTAGGCGGACTAAGAGGTAACCGCCATGGTCTTTAGAGTCTAACGCCTAAGCGGCGTCTCGACAGAGGTCTAGAACACTTTTTAAAAAGTTTAGTTTTCATGACGTTACAAGCTCACTTGCTACAAATTGACTGTATCTCGGTCATTATTAGCTCGTTCACGAATGAACTTTCAGTCTCCTTTCGATCTAGTTTATCCATATAAATATCCTTCTCTCTACAAAAAAATTGGAGGATTAACGAAAAATCTATTTTTACATACACTCAACTACTTCTCTGTAGATGCTCATGTATCCTCTCTTCACTAATAAGAACTCCCGTCATCTCTCCAACCGGTTATCACTTATGTTCTAATTAATGGTTATATTCAAATCTCCTCAAAACACTTATTTTCCCATGTCTTTCATTTTCCACTAAAAAGCCTCTTAAACATACAGACATATTGTGGGTTATTCCTTTTTTTCATTCACTGTCTTTTTTTTTTTTTTTCATTTTTAACTTTTTTATCCTCTAAACTCTTGTGGTCTTCTCTAGAAGACACCCCCAATCACGTCTACCCTGATTCTAACATGTATTACACTTATGCTAGAGACTTGTCACTAATGACTACACACGGCCAAAAAAATCCGATGCGATAGCAATAATTAAATAGTGGTATAATAATAATAATAATAATAGTAATTAATAAAAAAAAATTCATAAATTACGAGCACCAAACTGTTCAATAACATTATGGGTCAAATCAGATCCTCCAAGTAGGCGTGATACTTAACTTGGGATTGAATCATAAATATATATATAATGTCTCACTGGATGAAAGAAAGCAAGATTCAAGAGAAAAATTTCAAAGAAATTATTACTCCGTTGACAATTTCATTTCATCTAATGAACATATCATTGATTTATCTAAAAAGTGCAGCAAACAGGAGCCAAAGTTGTGATAGCTTGACCCAAAAAAAAAAAGGTTATGATAGCTCAATCACGTATGCACAATTAACTAAAACAAAATTAGCATTAAAAGAAATTTATGAGAAAAATAACATATTGTTAACAAATTTATATTATATCATTGATTATGATGGCTGTGAATTTATTCGACTTGAAAGTTCTGTACCATACAAAAAACTCAATAACAAACCCTTTAAATACATCAGATTTTAATGGAAAATATTTTTGTGACTTGGAGGTTTGTTTTTTCTTATTTTTTTTTTTTTTTTGAACATCATATTGTTTTTTCTTATTTTGAGCGGCAGATCTTGGAGGATTGAAATCAAATTTACCTATTATTGCCGCAGTATTTTTAATTTGTATAATATCCGCAGTATTTTTAATATGTATAATATCTATTTGTTCGTATATTTTTGTGGTACTTAATTTATATTGTATATTTTTTCTTTGTGTTGTTGTGTAAAATTTGAATTTAATGTTGTGTAATATTTCTTTAATATTATTTATAGTATCCGATAGTATTGTGCTCTTGTATCCAATAACTAAAAAAAAAAACTCCCAACAATGAGTTTGTGATATTGCTAAAAACTTAGACTTATGGCATTTTTTTTTTTTTCTTTGAAGTAGTATCATGGAAATTTCTCTTATGTGTTGATGGTATCTAGTAGACTTGGAAAACTCTCAGAACTTCTGATACAAGTCATTTTTCTCATTATATCATTTATTTATTTTGTATAATAGAACTTTCAATACAAGTCTCTAACACCATTATTTATAATACAACTCTTTCAGAACTTTTAAAACAAGTTTCTAACACCATTTATATAATTGTATTTATTAAAGAACAGAGTATACTTAGTTACCTATCTGTTTACCTTATCTAAACAGTAGACAATTAACTGGAAATAAAATATATTTCTTAGACTTGTTACATAATTTGTGAAATAATACTACAGACTAACTACAGTGAAGAAGATTGTCTTGTTAGGAAATCAAAGATAGAAGGAAAGAATAGAAAAATTTCTGAGTAGTTTACACAAAGAAACTGAGAAATTCTAAGAAAATGCCAAGTGTAAAATTAAAATCAATATTTAATTAAAAATGGGACCCAAAAAAACCCTCTATTTAAACTCACCATACTCACAAATCCATTTCTTCAAACCTCTCAACTTTAAAAAGAAAGAAACAAACAAACACTAATAATCTCTTTGCTGCGAAAACAGAATACTTAAAAAAATCAAACTTTAAGAATTGTCCAATGGCTTCACTTCAGCTCTCATCACATTTTCTGGGCACAAACACTAAGAAAATCAACTCTGTTTCAATCTCTCATAATCATTTCACCAAATTCTTCTCTCGCAAGGTGTTTTTCTTACTCTCTGTTTTTTCTTTTTTTCAGATACTCACAGTGATTGTATTTAAACTAAGTTTTTTTTTTTTTGTTTGGATAATGTTTTCAGAAGAGTATGGCTTGTTCGATGTCAATGAATGGTTGTGAAGCTGATTTCAAGACACCACTTGGCACGGTGGAGACAAGAACCATGTCATCTGTTTTGTCTCCGGCAGCCGCGACTCAAAAGCTGATCTCCGCCGTGTCGGAGCTCAAATCTCAGCCTCCGCCGTTTTCCTCCGGTGTCGTCCGGTTACAGGTACATGCAAGCACTCTGTTTTTCTTTTTCAGTATAAAGAATCAAATCATGCCACGTGGTGATTTATGATTGGTTCATCATGATTTCGTTCTCTGCAGTCTAATCATTGAAGTTTATTTGTTTTTTTTAATAAAACAGCCTAAAAAACCATATTTACAACGCAGTTGTTATTTTAATTAACAAAATTATTACGCAGTTGTTATATATATATTTTACAGAAACGTTTTTCAAAATCCTTAATCATCTTTTAATGTTATAAAAAAAATTAAGTCAAAATTTTGATTTTTTAATAGAAATAAACAAAGAATACACGTGATTTCTTAATCTATCAAAGGTTTCAAATGTTCTTTTCTGTTACTTAAAATACTTGTATTTACTTTCGTAGTATATAAGTAATATTCTTTTTTATAAAAAAAAATACGATGACATCCCTCTAATGCTGATTATTAGGAAATCTTCTTTTGCTTTTGGTTATTAATTATAAATAATATCTTAAGAAGTTATAGCTTTTATAATCGAAATATTTAAATTGACTTTTTTCCGTTTCGTACCTGGAATATTAAACTGAAGTATGTACTTTAGTCAACCTAACATAGACCAAATTCAGAGTTGACTTGATATAAAAACAAAGAAAAAAAAAATCGTGTAAACAAACATCTAATGACTTTTGTTTTGAATCCATAATTCAATTTTTATACTATTATTATATAATCTATGATTAGTATACAGAAGTGAGTAATTGCGGTTGTGGGGAAAAAGAAACTAATGATTACAACAACTCACTCACACACAGTGTAGCACTTAGTTTTTTTTTTTTTTTTTGAATAAAAAGAAAATGTCACCATATCTCTCCAGCGCAATTTTTNTTTTTTTTTTTTTTTTTTTTTTTTTTTTTTTTGTAGGTGCCGATTTCGGAGCAAATCGGAGCAATTGATTGGCTTCACGCCCAGAAGGAGACTGAGTCTCGTTGTTACTTCTCTCGTCGGAGTGACGTTGGTCGTCCAAATCTTCTTCTCGATTTAGCTAACGAGAAGCAGAACGCAAACGGAGGAGACTCATCGTCAGATGGTGATGTGGTGAGTGTCGCCGGAATCGGATCTGCGGTTTTCTTCCGTGACCTTGATCCCTTCTCCCATGATGATTGGAGATCCATCCGAAGGTAACAAATATTGCAAGCCTTTGATTTGTCCTGCTATATTGTATTCAATTGGTAATCCCTTAGCGGTACAGTATATGTATATCGTATCCGATTCGATTAGCTATTGATGGCTTTTGTTTGTTTTCTTGAAGGTTTTTATCATCGAAGTCACCTCTAATCCGTGCGTATGGGGGTATGCGGTTTGATCCTCGTGGAAAGATCGCTGTTGAATGGGAACCTTTTGGTGCTTTTTACTTTACTGTTCCTCAGGTACCTTTTAATTTCGAATCACTTAGCTAAAAGGATTTTTAGCAAGACTTCTTTGCTAATATGCATGTGGATACAGGTTGAGTTTAACGAGTTTGGAGGAAGCTCAATGTTGGCTGCGACTGTTGCTTGGGACGATGAACTCTCTTGGACATATGAAAATGCTATTGAAGCACTTCAAGAGACTATGCTTCAGGTCACTTCTGCAGTAAAGAAGATACAAAAGGGGTCTCTAGGAGTATCTGTTGTTAGCAAGAATAATGTTCCTACAATAGGGGCTTATTACCCTGCTGTAGAGAAGGCTTTAGAAAGGATAAACCAAAAGACTACATCCCTTAACAAGGTACTTTAAAGACCACATCCCTATTTACAGTATGCAGTTTACAGGTTTCGATTGACTGATGTTTACGGTTTGCGAATTCAGGTTGTGCTTGCTCGCAACAGCAGAATAATCACAGATGTCGACATTGATCCCATTGCCTGGCTAGCACAGTTACAGGTGTGTTTTCTCTCTGGATATTTTGTCTTGGAACTGTGAATAAAGCAATGATAACAGTTTCTTACTCGAAATTTTGTCTTACAGAGTGAAGGGCATGACGCTTATCAGTTCTGTCTTCAACCACCGGGTGCACCAGCTTTTATCGGAAACACGGTATGCCATAAGTAATCTGTTGGTACAATCTGTTTTTGATGAAACATGTTCTGTTTTTTCACATATATACACCGTAATTCATTGGTTTTTGACATATCACTTACATATATCTTTATGAAACAGCCTGAGAGACTTTTCCAAAGATCTCAATTAGGAGTATGCAGTGAAGCTTTGGCTGCAACTAGGCCTAGAGACGCGTCACGGGCTCGTGATTTGGAAATTGAGCTTGACTTACTAACCAGGTCAATATTTTACTTATATGGTTTGAACAATTTGTAGGATTTTTTATGGATTTTTATGAATTAAAATTTCTGGGTATTCATACTAATGTGATTTTAAAAACTGTTGCAGTGCAAAGGACGACCTTGAGTTCTCAATTGTACGAGAAAATATTAGAGAAAAATTAAACGTGAGTTCCATCTGTTTGTTCAAAAGGCTCTTATGTCAATCCGGAAAATTTTCTTGTATAATTGTTAATTTGATTCATTTTCTAATAATGTTTCCTTGTGCTTTTTAGGCTATATGTGACAAGGTAGTTGTCAAACCGCAAAAATCTGTGAGGAAGCTTGCAAGAGTGCAGCACCTATATTCTCAATTGGCAGGGAGACTTACAAAGGAAGATGATGAGGTGAGCTAACAATAATTGAATTATTTTGCATCATATGATGCAAATGTTTTCTCTTCGAATTAGGATTAACCCTTTTTATCGTTTCTACAGTTTGACATATTGGCTGCTCTGCATCCAACTCCAGCTGTTTGTGGACTTCCAGCTGAAGAAGCCAGACTTTTGATTAAAGAAATTGGTAAGATATCTACCTTTCTCTTTAAGTGTATAAGCTAACTTTGATTGTTTGAAAATTAACAATTATACTTATTCAAAAAATTTCGTGTCTCACAGAATCATTCGATAGAGGAATGTACGCTGGACCTATCGGATTTTTTGGTGGCAAAGAGAGTGAATTTGCAGTCGGGATCAGATCAGCTCTAGTCGAAAAGGTTAAACCTCATTTGATTCAGTAACAAAAACATAAAATAAACAAAAACACTTTAGCAAACTGGTCTAAATCGTATTACTTGATTATTACAGGGTCTAGGGGCTTTGATCTATGCGGGGACAGGGATAGTAGCAGGAAGCAACCCAACCTCAGAGTGGAATGAGCTTGATCTTAAAATATCTCAGGTTTGAGTTTTTCTTACGAAAATGTAACTTAACCTCGCTCTTCTTCGTTTTCAAGACTCCTAAATTTGTTATTTGTGTTGTTTCTGCAGTTCACCAAGTCAATTGAGTATGAAGTAACAAGAGCTCTACAGCCCATTAACTGAAAAGCAAAGTCAGTATTTGAATTAGGAATAAGTGAAAATGTCACTTTGTAATTTATTTGTTGTTTGTTTATAATTAGTTTTATCTTTACAATTGTCTTCACTTTGTAATAAATAGGTAACCAAATTAGCACATTTAATATAATGATATTAAAAAGTCACAAACAAGAAGAACGAGCAACTTATCTTTGATATGTGTATGGCACTGTATGTCCTAGGTAGTTTACCGTACTTCGGTGAGGGCATGAATAATTTTAAAATATTGTTTACTATAATCATAAAACAATTTGTGACCAACACAAAAATAAATGAAATCCTTCCAAATGTAAACATGAAACTAATTAGAAAATAGTAAGTTATTTGTAGACATGAAAAAACTAAAATAAGTAGTAATTAAAGTCAAAATCAATATCGTCACTACATAATTAAAGTCAAAATCAATACACAGTGCATCAAATGATAATATGACACCAATATCATAAGTCCGATTGTGTGTTTTTTTTTTTTTTTTTTTTTTGGAAATTTTTTTGCTAAGTATATTAAAGTAGGAAGCATGATCAACCATTAATATCACCACAATCAAGGTCATCACAATGTACCATGTCTCTATACGAACACAACCTTCCAAAACTAAACTAAGAGTTTTTTTTAAATTACCAAACTTATATCAATTTTGTCGTTGAATAACGGTCTGAAAATTTTCGAAGGTTGGAATTTGGTAACCAAGTGTGAACATTTGACTCTGAAGTTTAGTCTTAGAGACTTATAGTAATGAGTTTAATGCATGTTGTATCTATGTGTTTTTTTTCTCTTTCTGTTAACTCTTTGAGTCTTGACTTTTGACTGGGGAGTTCATTACTTTTTTTTTCTTTTTAAGTTTTGTTTTTCTTTAATTTTAAATATTGTTGATATTTTGTTATGCACTGATTATCTAAAGAGTTCTCTTATCTAAAAGCATATTTTATTTTTTCTTTGTTATCAGAGTTTTGGATTTCTAGTTCTGGTTTATAAATATATTATGTCAGAGCTCATATTAATATACGAGTGAATAATTAAATAATTATAAAATTTATCGATAGGAATATATTCATTAGCATTTTGAAATTGATAATATTTATAATTTTGACATGTGTAATTGAATTTTAAATTACCCATGTACAAAATTTTGAAACTTATATGAATAATATATATTATTCATTACATATAAAATAACAAATCATATATGTATTAATTTAAAAAATTATATATTGAAAATTGACAACCCATTTAAATATGAGATATGAAATTAGATTAACTTGCATAAATTTTTAAAACATATTTCTCTATCAAATCTTATTCATTACATATAAAATAATAGAAAATATTTTAAGCAGAGAAGATTTTTTTTTTTTTTTTTTTTGCATAGATGGTGTGTTGTTTTTATGGATATCGGATTTTATGAGTTTCTGTATATTTTTTTTGTTATGGATTGAGAAATGACGTTTCTGAAAAACGGTTTTTTGCTCTTTTGTATCCAACTGAAAAGGCACTAAACTACTGATTCGATCCCTTCTATCATCTTATTTGCCCGAATTCGTAAATAAAATAATTTTTGTGTGTGTTATGTAGAATTGGGAATCTATTGTGTTTTGTTTTTCAAGTTATTTTTTTTCTGGGTCGGGTTTTTTTTTTTTTTCTTTGGTCAAACAGGTCGGGGTTTCTAGTTTGTTTAGTTCATGGTTTGACAAGTTTTGGGTTGAATCCAGTTAAGAATATTAACTCGGTTGGTTTGTGATATGTTCGGGTTTAATTTGAAAACCCTGAACCCCGATTTTAAAACTGGTTTGGTTCTGTATGTATAACTTTTTTTGGATGGAACTGGTGTATATCATTAAACTTGTATAATATTATAAAAAGAGATTCAAGCTTCGGATAGATATAACCAAATGTGAAAATTTTGACAGAACTCATGTAGTTTGTCAACAGATAAAATTAATACTAAAATTCAAATGCAAAACATATATCGTACCAAAACAAATTACAATACCATCAAATGCGTAAACAAATGTCTATCTGATATATAATATCATACGAGACTAACTTGGGTCCTAACAATATGGAAAAAGGAGAAGAAGTTAACAGAATTGATTATTCAACTAGCATCGTTAATTGATAGAATAATATATATAATAAGAACAATATTGATTTGATGTCAGACCGCGTCCAAGCTTTAAGTCATATATACTATAGTATCTATGGACCGTGTGTGGTAGTTACAGACTTACAGTTTATTCAGTTTTACATCAGCCCATGCTATCCTACTTGCATTATTCCAAAGACTTCCTAATCCCAAAATAATAAATAACAATTTGACTTTTAAGTCAAGTAATTTAAGTCTTAAGATATTCATTTTGACCAGGACGAATCTAAGAGACATTTAAAAAAAAGTTCTCTTGAATAATAGGTGAGCCGTCGTAATCATCATATGTACATCAGAAACAAATGTGTATTTTTGGTGATTTCAAGGAAATTTTGGAGGAAGTTGCTTCAACTCACACTCTCTTTTCTCATTTGTAATTACTTGGTAATTTACTCAAAATGAACAAAAAAACTTCATTTATTTTTAATTGAATATGCTTTTGTTTGAATTATGTCCATTTAATCTTAGGAAGTTTTTTTATATATATATATATATATGTTATAGGTTTTGATGTCTTGTCTAGTTTCAGGTTTAAATGGGTTTAGGTGTGCATGTGCATGACCATTTTTCGTATGCTTTTTATTTTATGTCGGGTTTATTATTCTTATTGATTTTAATTAGTTCCATCCGCCGGTTTTATATATTTCAAGAATTTCTTACAAATATCATATGACCAGAAAAAATTTATGTATCCCTTCTACATTAAAAATATTGTTTTATATATATTTTATTTTTGTCTATGAATGATGAATCGCAGTGATTAAGAAAGAGCCGAAGTGGGTTTCCTAGAAAATAAGATGGTTCAGAGATTGACTCATCAAATAATGTAAGGGTTTTGAAAGGCCTTTTATAATTTAATTGTGGTTATCAGATACAGTATATAAATGACAATTATGCTACAATATATTATTTAAGGTTCGTTTTGTTTGTCGTAACAAACCTTATCGTTCAAGTGTTCAACCCAAAACACATAGACGTCGATTTCAATCACTCCATATTTTGATAGTTTTTTGTTTACTAATTCGTATTACTTTCTGCATTCTCAATTTCCCATGCATAAGTTATCAACCCTTATAACATTTTAAATTTTAATTTAAAAATCTACATTTTTTTTTTCAACTAGCAGTGTACTAAACTGATTTAATCCGAGTCTATTTTATTGAAAGTGTCATCGCATGTTGCTAGGAACAATTGTATTTATATTTTGATATATATTCAGATATTCTGGTCAATACTAACAAAAGTAACTAATAATATTGTCACATGTAGTATAATAATACGTATTGATGTTGTTGTCGTATCATTTAGTCAAGTCAAACTTAAATATAATCAAATTTCAAAACAATATTTAGAAGCTTCTAAAAAAAAAACAGGAAGTTTGTGATATTGTTAAAAAATTTGTGGTATTTTTTATGTGAAAATAGTATCTTAGAAATTTGTCTAATTCTCATACAGGAATTCGAGAGTTCCGTAAAAGTAGATCCAAACAATGAGAATATTGAAATAGATATTGAAATGAGGTGATTAATTTCGTGTTAATAAATTACAACATATCAAAAAATAATAGTGGAAGAATCACGACCTCACGTATTGACTTTTGATTTATTATGGTTCTTTCTTAGGTTTAGTTTTTCTTCCGAATTATTTAAAGTCAAATATTTCATAAGAATTTATATTGAAAACAAAAATAAACTTATACCAAAATTCATCATTTTTGTACACTATAATTAAAGATTTGTTTCAATACGTTTTTTTTTCTTTTTTAAAGTGATATAATTTATTAAGCAAAATCATTGTAGTAGATAAACGTTGAGTGGTGGTTGAATCTTATAAGTCTTATATTTTCAATTAGCATTATACATTTATGTAAATAAACTTATATTTATTGTTATTATGGGGAATTCCTTAGTTCATATTCCAAATTTACCTCACCAAGTTTTACATACCAAAAACAGCACAAAATTTTGTGTGAAAAATACATATTTACCCTAAATAAATTACAAAAGAAAAATTATTAAATTCTTATTTACCCTAAATACTTATTTACTTTAGTTTTATTTACAATTTTTATTATTGTTGAAAAATATTGTTACTATTTTTTGTTAGCATACAACTTCGAATTTGAGCGGTCACACAATAACCACAATAGTACAAAACAATTGTTGTTTTTGTGCTTTTGACTCGAACAAATAGTTTTATGATCCATCAATATCAAAAAAAAATATGAACACAAACTTAAAAAATATGTTATTTTTTAGAGTTGAATTATGTGTATAAATCGTGAAAATTGTGCATCTTTGATCTATAGTTTTTGCGGCGTCTTGAACCAACTTATCCCATTTAAGACGTAAAAATATATTTCAAAGTGAAGCTGAACAAGTAACATTTATATGTTGCATACACTATCCTATTTGTCTCTTTTATATAAGTAAGTGAGGAGAAAAAAATAGGCTAATTATTGTCTTGATGAAAAGAAAAGTAGGAATGAGAAGAAATAGAAAATTTCTGAGTAGTTTACTTACAGAAACTAAGAAATTCAAAGAAAATGCCAAGTGTGGAATTAAAATGAATTTTCAATTTAAACGGGACCCAAAATCCTTCTATTTATAATCAGTGATGAATCCATTTCTTCAAATCTCTCAACTCAAGAAGAAAACACAAACAAACTCTATAATCGCAGCTTTGCTACAAAAACAGAAAACAAAAAAAAAATCAAACATAATCCATCTTTAAGAATTCTCCAATGGCTTCACTTCAGCTCTCATCTCATTTTCTGGGCACAAACACTAAAAAACTCAATTCTGTTTCAATCTCTCACAATCACTCTCTTTCCCCATTCACCAAATTCTTCTCTCGCAAGGTTTGATTTTATTTTTCTCTCTGTTTTTTTTTTATCTGGTATGTTCTGTTCTAATGTTCTTTGAACAATCATTATAATAAACAAGTTAATTATTGAATAATGTTTTCAGAAGAATATGGTATGTTCGATGTCAATGAATGGTTGTGAAGCTGATTTCAAGACACCACTTGGTACGGTGGAGACAAGAACCATGTCCTCTGTTTTGTCTCCGGCAGCCGCGACTCAAAAGCTAATCTCCGCCGTGTCGGAGCTCAAATCTCAACCTCCGCCGTTTTCCTCCGGTGTAGTCCGGTTACAGGTACATACATGCACACACACTTCCTCTGTTTTTTTGGTCTTCAGTTAAAGAGTCAGATCACGCCACGTGATCATTTTTTATTGGTCAATCGTGATTTCGTTTCTAAGCCTAATTAAGGGCTAATCATCTAGTTATTAAACTAACTTACTTATAAAGCAGCTTTTCTTTAATTTACACAAACGTTGTTTTAAATCCTCAATCTTTAATGTTTAAATTTTTGATTGATCATTCTACAAATGAAAATAATTTAATGGGTTTTTTTTGTGCTAATAGATAATTTAATGGTTTAGAATGGGTCAAAAAATCATTTATACAGAAATAAACAAGAATTCACCAAAAATCAAAATTGACTTGTGTTTATTGTTTCATACCTACATGGAACATTAAAGTGACTTGTGTTGTTTGTTTGGTACATGGAACATTAAAGTGAAGCATGTACTTGAGTCAACCTAACATAGACTAATTCAGACTTGACATAAACTAATAAACTAAACAAGACGTTTGACAATGAAACATAAAGCAAAATTAATTAATTGTTTTTAATCCTTAATCACACTTCCCCCTTTTTTTGTTTAGCAGAATCTTTAATCCAACTTAACACTATTAATTAAAAATATTTTCGCCACAAAAGTTATTGGGTTTGGGGAAAAAAAAAAGACAGTAATTTTTTTTTTCTTCTTACAAATTATGAAAGAGGTGCGGATCAGATACAATCACTCACACAATAACACACAAAATCTCCAAATCTTTCCCGCGCAAAATCTCATAAACTCTAATTTTGATTATCTTTTGTGTAGGTGCCGATTTCGAAACAAATCGGAGCAATTGATTGGCTTCATGCCCAGAAGGAGACTGAGTCTCGTTGTTTCTTCTCTCGTCGGAGTGACGTTGGTCGCCCCGATCTTCTTCTCGATTTAGCTGACGGAAACGGAAACGGAGGAGACTCGTCGTCAGATGGTGATGTGGTGAGTGTCGCTGGAATCGGATCTGCAGTGTTCTTTCGTGACCTTGATCCTTTCTCTCATGATGATTGGAGATCCATCAGAAGGTAACATATCTTACAAAATTTCTCGATTTGGAACACTACTATCACTTTGTATGGAAATTATTTCGCTTTAATAGTTAGAATCACTTACCCATAAATTACCAATCGCATATTCGATCAGCAATTGATGGTTTTTGTTTGTTTTTGTGAAGGTTTTTGTCTTCAAAGTCACCTCTGATCCGTGCATATGGGGGTATGCGGTTTGATCCTCGTGGAAAGATCGCTGTTGAATGGGAACCTTTTGGTGCTTTCTACTTTTCTGTTCCTCAGGTACCTTTTAATTTGATCTTTTTAAGAGAGTTTTTTTTTTAGCAAGACTTGTTTGCTAATATGCCTATGGATACAGGTTGAGTTTAACGAGTTTGGGGGAAGCTCAATGTTGGCTGCAACCGTTGCTTGGGACGATGAACTCTCTTGGACATATGAAAATGCTATTGAAGCACTTCAAGAGACTATGCTTCAGGTTTCCTCTGCTGTAAACAAGATACGAAAAGGATCTCTAGGAGTATCTATCGTTAGCAAGAATAATGTTCCCACAAAAGGTGCTTATTACCCTGCTGTGGAGAAGGCTTTAGAGAGGATAAACCAAAAGACTACATCACTTAACAAGGTACTTTAAAGACCATGTCTATATCGATTCGTATACAATTATGAGTTCCTTTTAACTGATGTTTTCGGTTTGTGAGTTCAGGTTGTGCTTGCTCGCAACAGCAGGATAATAACGGATGTCGACATTGATCCCATTGCCTGGCTAGCACAGTTACAGGTGTGTTTTCTCTCTGGATATTTTGTATTAAAACTTTATTCAGTTTTACGAATAATACAATGATAAGAATTATATCTCACTCGAAATTTTTGTCTTACAGAGTGAAGGGCATGACGCTTATCAGTTCTGTCTTCAACCACCGGGTGCACCAGCTTTTATCGGAAACACGGTATGTCATAAGTAACATGTTGCTACAATCTGTTTGTTTTAATATATGGATGAAACATGTTCTGTTTTTACACATATATACACCTTGATTGATTGCTTTTTAACATATCACTTACATATATCTTTATGAAACAGCCTGAGAGACTTTTCCAAAGGAATCAGTTAGGAGTATGCAGTGAAGCTTTGGCTGCAACTAGGCCTAGAGATGCGTCACGGGCTCGTGATTTGGAAATTGAGCTTGACTTACTAACGAGGTCAATATTTTACTTATATGCTTCGAACAATTTGTAGGATTTATTTCTTGATTCTCATGAATTGAAATTTCTGGATAAGCATACTGATGTGATTTGAAAAACTGTTGCAGTGCAAAAGACGACCTTGAGTTCTCAATTGTACGAGAAAATATTAGAGAGAATTTAAACGTGAGTTCCATCTTTTTGTTCAAAAGGCTCTTATGTCAATCTATAAAATCTTCTTGTGTGATTGTTTGATTCATTTTCTAATAATTTTTCCTTGTGGTTTGTAGGCTATATGCGACAAGGTAGTTGTCAAACCGCAAAAATCTGTGAGGAAGCTTGCAAGAGTGCAGCACCTGTATTCTCAATTGGCAGGGAGACTTACAAAAGAAGATGATGAGGTGAGCTAACAATACTTTAACCATTTTGCATCATATGTTGCAAATGTATTCTCTTCGAATTAGGATTAACCCTCTTTTCCGTATCTACAGTTCGACATATTGGCTGCTCTGCATCCAACTCCTGCTGTTTGTGGGCTTCCAGCTGAAGAAGCCAGACTTTTGATTAAAGAGATTGGTAAAAATATCTACCTTTCTCTTTAATAATACAAGTTGCCTATGCTTTCTTAGATATTAACAGTTTTGCTTTCGTGTCTTACAGAATCATTTGATAGAGGAATGTATGCTGGACCTATCGGGTTTTTTGGTGGCAAAGAGAGTGAATTTGCAGTCGGGATCAGATCAGCTCTAGTTGAAAAGGTGAAAGCTCATTTGAATCAGTAACAAAAACACAAAATAAACAAAAACACTTTAGCAGACCAGTCTGAATCGTATTACTTGATAATTACAGGGTCTAGGGGCGTTGATCTATGCGGGGACAGGGATAGTAGCAGGAAGCAACCCAACCTCAGAGTGGAATGAACTTGATCTTAAGATATCTCAGGTTCGAGTTTTTCTTTGAAAATGTAACTTAACCCCCAAGCTTCTTCGTTTTCAGACTCCTAATCTTATTCTTTATGTTGTTTTTGCAGTTCACTAAGTCAATTGAGTATGAAGCAATGAGAGCTCTGCAGCCGATTAACTGAAAAGAAAGGAACATTTGTATTAGGAATAAGTGAAAATCTCACTTTATAAATTAATTTTTGTTTGTTTATAAGTTCAATTTTTACCATGTCCTCCCTTTGTAATAATTACGTAACCAAATTAGCATATTTAATAAAATGACATTAAAAAGTTACAAACAACAAGGCGAACGTGTTGGATTATTAAGTGATTTATCGCACTTTTGTGCGGACATGAAAAATTTCTAAACTTTGTTTCCTATGATATAATGAAGATTGCATAATTTGTTTAAAAAAAAATCTTAAATCATAAAGTAATTTGTGCAACCAACACATAATTACATTTATGAAATCATTCCAAATTAATGTATATATGAAACTGAATAAAAGTACAAGTAAGGTGTTTGTAGACATCAAAAAATTAAGATATATAGTAATTAAAATCATAGTCAGTGTTGTCACTACATAAGATTGGATGAATCTTAGGCACTACCACAGGGTTTTCTAAACCGTGAAAAGACATTTTACATTTTTGTATCTCACATGTCCTTATAAAATCAATCTCACAAGAAAATACAGAGTGCATCAAATGATAAGTGTGACACCAATATCATGAGTCGTCTGATTGTTTCTTTGAAAGAAGTTTGCTAAGTAGATTAAAGTAGGAAGCATGATCAACCATTAAACAACCTTCCAAAACTACCAGTTTCTTATTTCTTGTTGTCCCATATGCTTTACTAGTTTCAAGTTTGCTCTCTCTTAGCGCTATATTGGTAGCGGTTGTGGCTTTTGATTTTTTTACTATAGAAATTAGGTTGTAGGATTTTTTACTAAAGAAATTAGGTTGTAGGATTTTTTGCTATGGTTGTAGATTTTAGTGTTGTAGGATTTTTGCTGTAATGTTTATGCGTTAGAAATATTTTTGTAGAGTCCAAATATTAGGGCCTTAAAAGAAAAAACAAGTAAGTATCTGTGGACTTAAAAAAATGTACAAAGCTTGATTTGACAATATTTACTTTTGTAGACAAAAAAAAAAAAAAAAAATTGGCTGTAAAAATACTCTACAACACCTACCAATCATCTTTTCTTTTACCGAATAATGATACAAAGGTTTTAATCCATATTTCTAACCGCAAGTGCACAGCAAATCACAGTAGTAATTAGGGTATCGAATCCACAAGGACCAAGTTTGCACTACAGTTCGTGAATGTAAATAAAGCTAAGATGATCAGAAGAATTAAATTAGAAACAATCAAAGTAAACAAGAGCAGGTGATAACGATTTAGAAGACAATAAACGAAGCGTCAGGTTTCAGGCAATTCTCAGGAGATCAGATTTATCAGATATAACAGGTTAACAATCCTAGAACTCAAACACGATAATAGAATTAACCAGCTCTCGCTGCGAAAACTCTCTAAATCAAGGCACTAGAAAACCAAATCTCTTTGCGAAATCTAAGTGACAGGATCAGCAATTTAACCAAGTTCAATTGTTCACAATAACCTAAAACCAAATCTCTTTGCGAATTAGATTATTGCTCACTCAAGACAGATCAGGCAATCAATCAAACTCTCGTTTCTATCAATTAACCTAAGAACATGTATCTAAGTGGCCAACAAAGATTCAAGCAATAAGAACAGTCTTAAGCGAAGGATTGTATGAAAACCTAGCAGATCTAACAAATCATCAATCCGTTGAAAAACCCTAACCTAACAGGGGAATTACTCATACATAATTAAGGATGAACAAGACATGTCTAAATGATGCATAAGATAAATGAAATAAGAGCAATACAAGGGTTCAAAGCTAATGAGACTTCTCTCCCTAAAAACTCAATGCAAAAACTAAAGGTAGCCTAAACAATGGCTGAAAAACGAGTATTTATAGGTTCTAACACGAACTAGGAAGAAAAAGGAAAACCCTACAAACTTTGTGGCCAAGTTTGCAATTAAGGAAAAGTTGATTTCTTCGTGTGTCGATCGACGCATCAGTTGTGTCGATCGACGCATCAGTTGTGTCGATCGACACATCAGCAATATGATCGATCCTTGATTCTTCAATCGATCCTGAATCTTCACGGTGTTTGGTGGAAATTAGTGTCGATCGACACTGAAGGTGTGTCGATCGACACAAACCTTCAAAATCCGAATTTTTCACCAGAAACACCAACTTTCCATCCAGAATGCTTCACAAAGTTCCCAAGTATCCAATCCGTGCAAGTACCTGTAAAAAACTCTAAAAACACCAAAAAGACTCGATAAAACGATGATATCACGGTCCAAAAACACCTAAAAACCGTGATATGTCAAATAACTAGAACAACAGTTGAGATTTTAAAACGATTTCGTTATGTAAAAATTTAGAAGGTTGGAATTTGGTACGTGAGTGTGAACATTTGAATTTGAAGTTTAGTCTTCTAGTAATGATATGTTGTCTTTATGTGGTTTTTTTTTCTTTCTGATAACTCCCGAGTCTTGACTTTTGACTGGTGAGTTTTCTTATACTTTTTTTGAAGTTTTGTTTTCCTTTAGTTTTAAAACTTTTTTGATCTTCTCTGATTATCTAAAAGCAATGTAGTTAAATAACACATCTTTTATTTTTCTTTGGTTTATCNAAACCAATTGGGCCAAGGCCCAACTGACAGACTTCCCACACAAACGTGATTTTTGTTTCCACTGAGGTTCGAACCCAGGGTGGAGGGGTGTAACCCATTCCCTAGGACAAACCGCCACTGGACCACGAAGGTGTGGGCCTCAACTTGAGTCCTAACAATATGGAAAAACGAAAACAAGTTAATAGAATTAATTATTCAACTACTAGCATTGTTAATTGATAGAATAAGAACAAGATTGATTTGATGTCAGACCGCGTCCAAGCTTTAAGTCATATATATACTATAGTATCTTCGGACCGTGTGTGGTAGTTACAGTTTATTCAGTTTTACATCAGCCCATATAATACTATCCTACTTGCGTTATGGTTTCATGTATTCGCTTATTCGAAAGACTTTCTAATCTTATAATGATAATTGATAAATAACAATTTGACTTTAAAGTCAAGTGTTTTTAAGTCTTAAGATATTCGTTTGACCAAGATTATTCAATTCGACAAAAGAAAAAGAAAAAAGTTCTCTTGAATAATAGGTGAGCCGTCATAATCATCATATGTACATGAGAAACAAATGTTTATTTTTGGTTATTTCAAAGAAATTTTGGAGGAAACTCTTGCAGCTCACACTCTCTTTTCTCGTTTGTAACTACTTTGTAATTTACTCAAAAACTCTATTTATTTGGTTTAGTGTGCATGTAATTGTAATTTTGCATGTTTTTTTTATTGTTAGGCTATCTTCAACCATAACATCAATTTTGGTGTGAATTAGTGTTTTTCATCCCCAACCACATAAATTTGATAAATACAGATTATTCTTATAACTGATTAATAATAAGTTAAACATAAAATTACAATCAATAAATTAAAGTAGAGAAAATATATCACATCGTACTAATTCTCAAACTTTTTATGTTTTTAATGTTCAAATGAATGTTTGAACACAACTTAACGCATATTGTGTTATTTTTTTAAAAAGGTAAAAAATATCAATTGATAAACATCCATTTAATCATATTATTCAATAAAAACATCTAAAAAAAAAAATTGATGTAACATTCAGAAAACTCTTAAATTTTAGTATTAACAATAAAATTTACACCAAATTTGGTGTTAGACAGTCGTATTGGAGTGCGCTCTTAGGCCTTCATCTATAAATATACATATTTTATGTTGGTTTTGTTTGCATAGGTTTAATTATTTCCATTTATTGACTTTATATCCTTCAAGATTTACTAAATTTTTCACATGTGCCAAAAATAATATATATATATATATATATATATATGTTTTCTTCTACACTGTATATACATTTCTTTTTGTTCCATGCATGTATCACGATGATGCTCAAAGAGCCAAAGTGAGTTTCCTAGAAAATAAGATGGTCCTTATGACTTGACTCCTCAAATAAATGTAAGGGTCTTAAAAGGCATTTCATAATATAATTGGGGTTATCATATTACATATAAGACAATTATGTTACAATATTATTTAAGGATCTTTTTATCTATCGTACGTAGGATAACTTATAGTTCAACTCGGAAACATATATGTCGATTTCAATCACATTTACGTCGTTGCGGTAAATGAATGGTGTAATCCACTCCATATACCACATAATATAGTGATATACCAGATTTTGACAATTTTTTTTTTTTTACTAATTACTTCCTGCAATATTTTGCATGAGTTCACCCTTTTAATAATTTTTTAAAAAAATAACTACATATTTTTATTGAAAGTGAAACGAAATTTAACAACTAAATTCATCGCATGTTGTTAGGATCAGTTATATTTATATATTCTGGTCAATTCTAACAAAAGTAATTGATAATATTGTCACATGCATTTAGTATAATATTTGTATTGATGTTGCTGTCGTATCATTTAGTCAAGTCAGAATATAATCAAATTTCAAACACAATTTTTAGAAGCTTCTAAAAAAAACAGGAACTTTGTGATATTGTTAAAAAAATTGTGGTATTTATTATGGTAAATTAGTATCATAGAAATTTCTCTAATTCTGATATAGGGGAGTTTGAGAGCTTTGAGTGCTTTTAATATCAAGTATGTTTTACATTATTTCATTTTTTTTTTCTGACACCATTATTTATTTATGTCAATTTACTTATATATATTTGTTGTTTGAAATGAATGTAAATGTACTTTTACATCTATATATGTCTATTACTTTTTTTGGTCAATAAACTTTTCTCATTATAAGGTTAACACTAGAGGCCTAAGCGACTTTGCAAAAAAAAAATGCATTTAAGGTTGACGCTAAAACTTAAATAAGGGAGACAATACGCAAATAAAAGGTAGTTTCTAACTAAGTCCAAATTTTTGACAAAATGGCTTAGGCCTCTATAGCTTGTAACTCTTTGGTTTGTTACTTTAGGATAATATATATCTCTATATATATTATTATTATGAGGAATTTCGTAGTTCATGTTCCAAATTTTCTGGACCGAGTTTTGACTCAAAAAAAATAACACAAATTATTGTGTAAAATAGTACTTAAATTACCCAATTACAAACAAAAAATAAAATTAAAAGTTCATATTTGGGTTCTCTTTTTCCAATTTAGAGTTTAAATTTCTCTCATTATGTAGAGGTATTAAATCATTTTGATAATAAATTTGTGATTTTGTTAGAAATTTAAAACTAGTAGTAGTAGTTTTGAAACCCAAACTTAACATATGGTACTTTTAAAGATTGATTTATATGTATAAACTATGAAATTTTGACCAATATCTTTTTTTGGTGAACAGAGATAAAGATCGATATTATCGTGTATTTAAGATGTAAAACTATATTCCAAAACCAAGGTGAACCAGTAACATTTACATGGTGCATACACTATACTTTTTTGTTACTTTTATATAATTAAGTGTGAAGAAAACATATATATATATATATATATATATATATATATATATTAGACTAGTTATATTTTTAATTACATAAAAAGTTAAAAACAATGGACTAACTACAGTCTAGAAGAATGTTTGTTAGATAATAAATAAAGATAGAAGGAAAGAAATGTAGGAATGGGAAGAACTAGAAAATTTCTGAGTAGTTTACTTAATAGATTATGAGACCTAATTAGAAATGCATGCCAAGTGTGAATTAAAATAAATATTAAACCCAAATGGGACCCAATTCCATCTATTTATACAGACCATGCATAAATCCATTTCTTCAAATCTCTCAACTCAAAAAAGAAAAAACAAACAAACACTATACTCTCTTCCTATAAAATCATATTACTAAAAAAATCAAACTTTAAGAATTGTCCAATGGCTTCACTTCAGCTCTCATCTCATTTTTTGGGCACAAACACTAAGAAAATCAACTCTGTTTCAATCTCTCATAATCACTTCACCAAATTCTTCTCTCGCAAGGTTTTTTACTATTCTCTTGTTCTGTTTTTTATTCAAAGAATTACTCACGGTGATTCTATTTCAACTAAGATTTTTATTTTGTTTGAATAATGTTTTCAGACGAATAGGGCATGTTCGATGTCGATGAATGGTTGTGAAGCTGATTTCAAGACACCACTTGGTACGGTGGAGACAAGAACCATGTCCTCTGTTTTGTCTCCCGCAGCCGCGACTCAAAAGCTAATCTCCGCCGTGTCGGAGCTCAAATATCAGCCTCCGCCGTTTGCCTCCGGTGTCGTCCGGTTACAGGTACACATTTCCTCTGTTTTTTTTTTCTTCAGTTAAAGAGCCAGATCACGCCACGTGATGGCTTTTGATTGGTCAATCGTGATTATTTGTTTTGGATTAGTAACTTATTAATCATTTAGTTATTAAACAAACTTACTTATAAAGCACCTTTTTATTTAATTAATTTACACGAACGTTGTTTTAAAATCCTTTATTCAAATCTTTAATTTTTTAATTAATCATTGAAGTTGACAAATTCGTGATTCTTTTATCTAATGCTGATTATAAAGCACCTTTTATTTACTTTACACGAACTTTGTTTTTAAAATCATGAATTAAATCTTTAATGTTTCAGTTTTTTTGTTAATCATTCAACAAATTAAGAAAATAATTTAATGGTTTAGGATGAGTCTGGTCCTGTTCTTTTGACAGTCGCAGCGACTACCAAAAGAACACAAATACTTAATCGCGGATCGCTGTCGCAGTCGCGGATCGCAGTCGCGGTCGCTGCGACTACCAAAAGAACAGGGCTTCTATAGAAAAAAACAGGAATTAGGTCATACAAGAATTCATCGGTCACTTCAGTCAATTGAAATATGAAAACTGACTTGTGTTTATTGTTTCATACATGGAACATTAAAGTGAAGCATGTACTTAACTGAGTCAACCTCACATAGACTAAATACAGACTACTTAAACTAACTGGACAACATAATGACTTGTTTTTAATCCAACTTAACACTTCTATTAATTATTAAGTGTCTAAAGATATTTTCGTCACAATAGGCAATCGCGTTTGTGGGGAAAACAAAAACAGTAATGATTTTTTCTTTTTCGGGGTACACAGTAACACACACTATTTGAAATTTGAATAAAACAAAAGAGAAGTCCCAAATCTTTCCCGCGCAAAATCTCATAAACCCTAATTCTGATTTGGTTTTACTCTCAGGTGCCGATTTCGGAGCAAATCGGAGCAATTGATTGGCTTCATGCCCAGAAGGAGACTCAGTCTCGTTGTTTCTTCTCTCGTCGGAGTGACGTTGGTCGTCCCGATCTTCTTCTCGATTTAGCTGACGAGAAGCAGAACGGAAAGGGAGGAGACTCATCGTCAGATGGTGATGTGGTGAGTGTCGCCGGAATCGGATCTGCGGTTTTCTTCCGTGACCTTGATCCCTTTTCCCATGATGATTGGAGATCCATCCGAAGGTAACAATCTTACAAAATTTCTCGATTTCAACTCTATTCTCGCCTTCAAATCTGTAAAATCTTGGAAGATTCGTGAATTTTTATATCAATCTTGGTGATGTGGTTGATTGGCTTTGTGTTACCAATCCTATTTGATTTGATTTGCTAATTGTGGTTTTTGTTTGTTGTTTTGTGAAGATTTTTGTCATCAAAGTCACCTCTAATCCGTGCATATGGGGGTATGCGGTTTGATCCTCGTGGAAAGATTGCTGTCGAATGGGAACCTTTTGGTGCTTTCTACTTTTCAGTTCCTCAGGTACCTTTGAGTTTGAATCACTAAGAGAAGTTTTGGAGCAAGACTTGTTTACTAATATGCCTGTGTATACAGGTTGAGTTTAACGAGTTTGGGGGAAGCTCCATGTTGGCTGCAACTGTTGCTTGGGATGATGAACTCTCTTGGACGTATGAAAATGCTATCGAAGCACTTCAAGAGACTATGCTTCAGGTTTCTTCTGCTGTAAACAAGATACGAAAGGGGTCTCTAGGAGTATCTGTTGTTAGCAAGAATAATGTTCCTACAATAGGTGCTTATTACCCTGCTGTGGAGAAGGCTTTAGAAAGGATAAACCAAAAGACTACATCCCTTAACAAGGTAGTTCAAAGATCACATCCGTTTTTATACTATACAAATTACAGGTTTCGTTTGACTAATGTTTTCGGTTTGGAAATTTAGGTTGTGCTTGCTCGAAACAGCAGGATAATAACAGATGTCGACATTGATCCCATCGCCTGGCTAGCACAGTTACAGGTGTGTTTTCTCTCTGGATAATTTCTATAACGATATCATTCAACTTATAGAATATAGCAGTGCTAGGAATTAAATCTCCTTTGAACTCTTGTGTGACAGAGTGAAGGCCATGATGCGTATCAGTTCTGTCTTCAACCACCTGGTGCACCAGCTTTTATCGGAAACACGGTAGGTTTATAAGTAATATGTTGGTACACCTTTGTTATTCCGTTTTTAACATTTGACTTAAGAGTATCAAGTCTCAGTATACGTGTCTGACATACATATTTACAAAACAGCCTGAGAGACTCTTCCAGAGGAATCAATTAGGAGTCTGCAGTGAAGCTCTGGCTGCAACTAGGCCTAGAGATGCTTCAAGGGCTCGTGATATGGAGATAGAGCGTGACTTACTAACCAGGTCAATATTTGACTTTAATGCTTTGAACAGATTTAAGATTTATATTTTGATTCTCATGCATTGAAATTTCTGGATAAGCATACTGATGTAAATTGCAAAACTGTTGCAGTGCAAAAGACGACCTTGAGTTCTCTATTGTACGAGAGAATATAAGAGAAAAGTTAAACGTGAGTTCAAAATCTTTTCATTCGAAAGGCTCCTATGTTCATATATAATATCTTTCTTGTATAATTGTTTGCATCATTTTCTAATAATATTTTCTTGTTCTGTGCAGGCTATATGTGACAAGGTAGTTGTTAAACCCCACAAAACTGTGAGGAAGCTGGCAAGAGTGCAGCACCTATACTCTCAATTGGCGGGGAAACTTACAAAGGAAGAAGATGAGGTGAGCTAACAGTACTGGAATAATTTTGCATCATAGGGTGCTCTCCCTTTCTTCGAATTAAGATTAACTTTTTTTTATCGTATATCTATCTACAGTTTGACATATTGGCTGCTCTGCATCCAACTCCAGCTGTTTGTGGACTTCCAGCTGAAGAAGCCAGACTTCTGATCAAGGAAATTGGTAAAATATCTGCTTTTGTTTTCTCTTTTGGTTCAAAAATACAAGCTGCCTATGCTTTCTTAGAGATTAACAGTTATACTTTCGTGCTTAGAATCATTCGACAGAGGAATGTACGCTGGACCTATCGGGTTTTTTGGTGGCAAAGAGAGTGAATTTGCAGTCGGAATCAGATCAGCTCTAGTCGAGAAGGTGAAAGCATATCTTATTGATCTTTCTCCCTAGCACAGAACAAAACACTTTAGCAAACCAGTCTAAATCGTATTACTTGAATAACTACAGGGTCTAGGGGCATTAATCTATGCGGGAACAGGGATAGTAGCAGGAAGCAACCCAACCTCAGAGTGGAATGAGCTTGATCTTAAGATATCTCAGGTGCGAATTTTTCTTAAGAAAATATAACTTTACATCACACATCCTCGTTTTCAGACCCGTAATTTTATTCTCTATGTTGTATTTGCAGTTCACGAAGTCCATTGAGTATCAGCCAACAACAGCTTTGCAGCCGATTAACTGCAAAAGAGAGTAACAATCACTTTGTTGTATTGGGATGAAGTTTATTGTAGAAAAGCAATGTTATCTATCTATGTAAATATTATAATTTATAAGTAACAATTGCTGCAAAATATAGGTTGTTTTGATTTGTAACGGGCTGGGGGTTTCCTCAATGTTAATCGGCCAAGCCGTTAATGATGTTTATGGGCTTCTATAGTATTTTCATCTTTATCTAAAATCTTTTTTTTGTTCTTCTATCTCTTCTAATATTGAACGATAAAATCACTAGTCTTACATGAGCTGAAATCTTTTTTTGTTCTTCTATCTCTTCTAATATTGAATGATAAAATCATTAGTCTTACAAATATCAGATAATTACCAAACGAGATCTAACCAAACAACTACAAATAGCTGGGTTTTTTTTTTTTTAATGTAATAGCTAGATTTGACACTGAATATTATTTCATCATGTCAATATTTCCATGCATGAAAGAGTGTCACTTGCCGTTGTGATGTTTGATTTAAGTTTAAGGATCTTAAACACAAGCCAGTAAGAATTCTTCATTTGTGTTTGGTAACAAGATTATTATCTGCCACTTATCCTTTTTTAAAACTCTATTAGCAATTACAGAAATTATTACCTATAATTGAGGTGTATAGAAACTCTTTGACTTATTAAAGAGAAATTTATTCTCTTAAATAAAGTATGTAGTTTTTGATCAAAAAAAAAAAAAAAAAAGTATGTAGTTTTTGACCAAAAAAAAATAATAAAAAAATAATAATAATAAAGTAGGTAGCAAATTTAAACTATAATCATAAAAAGGAATGTTTTCTACAAAATTTACTAAAGGGTATAAGAGAATAAGAAAATATATACTTGGCAAAATATTATTAATCACTTGTATGCATTTAATATTTTTCAATATTTTAATATGTTTCGCAATAAAAAATAAAATAATTGAGATGAAGAACAGATAGAGAAAACTAACTCCTTATGTACGTTCAATAAGACTTTACTCATGTGGCCTATGTACATAGTATTTGCCAAATTAACTGACTATTATTGTAGTTGAAGCAAAAATCGGGAGGCATATTTTTCTTTTTTCTTTATTGTATCTTTGCTAAAGAATACAAACTTCTATGCGGCATTGATCCGTCTAAAATCAAAAGAATCTAATGGAAAAAACCCTTTTACCCAAATCCATGCTACAATTGAACATAAATAAATTGTATGATTTGGTATTTTATTTTTATGTTACTTTTTCAGTACTTAATATTTGATTTTAGTATTAAGTCAATTCTTTGTAATATTTATTTTATTATTCGGGTTTTTTGTTTGTTTCATCACGTTTAGCCACTTTACTCAAACCACCATAGAAAAATATCGACCGACTTCAAAGCATATTGACTTTAATTTCAAAGAAAATCTACCAAAATGTATAGTGCATCGTTGGTACATAGTAATATTTACTAATTAATATGATTTAACATATACCTAAGACTATTTGGCAAAATTATTTATTCTATATCATCGTCTTTAATTACAATTATCTATATAGTTATTTAACTAATTTATTAGCTAAAAGTTGTAAGGAGTGAAGTTATTGATTGTCAAAAAAAAAAAAAAAAAGAAGATGTTGAAACACACTTTGGAAACATTATTTTTAAAAAATCAAAATCTTATTAGTTATTCATCTGCAAACAATTTAACCTATAGTCAGTATATATATGAACTGAGAATAATGAATATGAATAAAATACAAATAATTTTGTATAAAAAAAATTGAAAGGATCACTTAAACTGAAACAACATTGTAAGTTGCTATAACATCACTTAGGAGGGAGACACATGTGGTGAATAGTTATTTATTTATCAAATCCCTTTTGAATATCTTGTAATTTTTTTGTCTACTGGATCAGTACATTTAACAAATTGGTTATGGCTTTTTGTGTTAAACAACCTGTTTTCAATGTTAAACTATTCAACAAATATATTTCCCAAAAATTAAAGGAAATATGGCAGTGAAGAGTCTGAAAACAGCATCAGGGATACGAAATGAAAGTAACATAATAGTCCCTACCTACTTCATTTCTCACATTAACTGTCAGTATTCATAAATCATAATATAATAAAAACAAAATTTTCTTGTATCTTTATAAGAAATAAAATCACTGCCTAGTTAATTGTGTTCATTGTATCATTTATCTTCTGATGTGAAAGTCCCATAACATTCAATGATACTCACAAGTCGCTAGTAGTAATAATTTGATAATAGTACAATGCTTTATTTAGTGAAAGAGATTAGTTTAAAATCAATTACCTCGATTTACAAAAACCAGAAGTAAGAAAATTCAGGAGGATGTTTGGGCCTTGCCTTGAATACAATACAGTTAATAATATTCTTGGGTTTCTGAAAATACAGCAAAATGGGTAAAACATTAATTAATCTTTATAATACTAACTTTAGGATGATTTTATTTAGTAGATTAAGGAACTACTTTAGTGAATAATTAATGATAACATCCAACAACAACCTTACTCAGCCAAATCTTTATTGATGTAATGGTCTAGAAGGAGGAACATACAAAAGTAATCATGGTATATATATATATATATATATACCAAAAGAAATGAGATAGTATAGTACAATAATGATAAAAATGAAAGAGAGCACGTAAAAAGGTGAGGAATAAAACGAAGGCTTGAAGATAGAGAATGGAATCAGATTTGCTCCCATTATCTCCACTCTAACGCCAAATATTCTCTCCTCCACCTTTATACCCTTCCACCGAAATTAGGTTTGTTTATTAAATTACCTATATACAAGTATCATTAAGCTAACCAATTAACCAACACATTCACATTTAATCCCTCTCTCTTAATTTAATCTTCCTTAATTACGAGCTCTGTATATATGGCTGTATACCATTTTTGCAATCTAATCATATTATAATTACTTGATTTATTCATTTAATTTAGACGATTTATGTAAAATAAATAACTTCTCAAACAAAAATCTAATAATGCGGATTTATCTATTATACCCCAATTTATGTTAAGCACATGAGTTTATGAAATCTTATGAAGAATTTTTTTGTTTCACAATACAAAATAATGATATACCGCTCTAATGTACAATATTTTGAAATTTTCTATAAATATTTCGTTCAATTATATATAAACTGCATTTTACAACAAAAAAATGCCACTCATATGGTAACTAATAACAAAAAAAAATGTATACTTTTACGCTATAAATTTTTTTTATTCCTAAAATAAGTAATTTATTTTCTTAACACCGATTTCTACAAAATAATTGTATAGGTTTTTAGTTTTATCAAACATTTAACCTTAAATAGAAAAATAAATAGTGTGTTATACTTTCTCATCTTAATTTTTAGTCATAATAAATCGTTATCTTTTTCATTAATGAAACTAAAATTTAATTAGTATACTGTACTAACAAAAATGCTTGAAATGGGTTTAACGAAAACAAAAATGCTTTAAATGAGGAATATATTCAAATTTATAAAGGGAAGGACTCAAAAAGAAAATACTTTCTTTCTCTCTCTCTCTTCCGCGATTATCGTAATCTCTGTCACAAACACACAAAGAGCCCTCTCTCTCTATCTCTCTCTGACATTCTCGAACAATGAGAGCACGACGACAACGATGAACACGACGCCGTTTCACTCCGATCCTCCACCACCGTCTCGACTCCACCGCAAACTCGTTGTCGAAGTCGTCGAAGCTCGGAATCTCCTCCCTAAAGATGGCCAAGGAAGCTCAAGCGCCTACGTCGTCGTCGATTTCGATGCTCAGAAGAAAAGAACCTCTACTAAGTTCCGTGACCTAAACCCTATTTGGAACGAGATGCTCGAGTTCTCCGTCTCCGATCCCAAGAACATGGATTACGACGAGCTTGATATCGAGGTTTACAACGATAAGAGATTCGGTAACGGAGGTGGCCGGAAAAATCATTTTCTCGGTAGGGTTAAGATCTATGGAAGTCAGTTTTCTAAAAGAGGTGAAGAAGGTCTTGTGTATTTCCCTTTGGAGAAGAAGAGTGTGTTTAGCTGGATTCGTGGTGAGATTGGCTTGAAGGTTTACTATTACGACGAAGTCGGTGACGAAGATGCGATGATTGGAGGTCACCAACAGCAACAACCGCCGCCCCAAGAATCTGATGAACAACACCTTCCTCCGCCGCAGCAGATGCAGAATCTTCCGCCGGAGAAACCGAATGTAGTGGTGGTTGATGAAGGTAGGGTTTACGAAACGGCTCAAGCTCATAACTATCCGGAGACTCAACAACCTCAGGTGGTTATTGTAGAGGAGTCGCCGCAGCCGGTAATGCAAGGTCCTGGGGATAATCATTTACCACGGCCACCGTCTCCGCCGCCACCTCCGTCGCATCAAACGGGAGAGGTACATTATTATCCACCGGAAGTTAGGAAGATGCAAGTAGGGAGACCTCCCGGCGGAGATAGGATTAGGGTTACGAAACGACCGAATGGGAATGGGGGTGATTTTTCGCCTAGGGTTATTAATAGCAAAATTGGAACGGAGAAGACGACGATGGAGAAGACGACTCATCATCATCCTTATAATCTTGTTGAGCCAATGCAGTATTTGTTTGTTCGGATTGTGAAGGCTCGTGGATTGGCGCCGAACGAGAGTGCTTATGTTAAGGTACGAACATCGAACCATTTCGTCCGGTCTAAACCGGCTGTTAACCGTCCTGGAGAACCGGTGGATTCGCCGGAGTGGAATCAGGTTTTTGCTCTTGGTCATAGCCGGGCGGATTCGGCTGCTTCTGGTGCGACTCTTGAGATTTCTGCTTGGGATGCTGCTTCGGAGACTTTTCTTGGTGGAGTGTGTTTTGATCTCTCGGAGGTTCCGGTTCGTGATCCGCCGGATAGTCCCCTTGCTCCTCAGTGGTATCGGCTTGAAGGCTCTGCTGCAGATCAGAATTCTGGGAGAGTTTCTGGTGATATTCAGCTCTCTGTTTGGATTGGTACTCAGGTGGATGAGGCTTTTCCTGAGGCGTGGAGCTCTGATGCTCCGCATGTGGCTCATACGCGGTCTAAGGTGTATCAGTCTCCAAAGCTATGGTACTTGAGAGTGACGGTTCTTGAAGCACAGGATCTTCATATTGCTCCAAATCTTCCGCCATTGACTGCGCCTGAGATCCGTGTGAAAGCCCAATTGGGGTTTCAGTCTGCAAGGACAAGACGAGGCTCAATGAATAACCACAGTGGTTCGTTTCATTGGCATGAGGATATGATTTTTGTGGCTGGAGAGCCATTGGAAGACTGCTTGATTCTGATGGTGGAAGATAGGACGACTAAAGAGCCAACGCTTCTTGGCCATGCCATGATCCCAGTGAGCTCTATTGAGCAGCGAATTGATGAGCGTTTTGTGCCGTCGAAATGGCACTCTTTGGAAGGAGAAGGTGGGGGTGGAGGAGGAGGAGGAGGTGGTGGTGGACCTTACAGCGGAAGGGTTAGTCTAAGGCTTTGTCTTGAAGGTGGGTATCACGTGCTTGAAGAGGCAGCTCATGTGTGCAGCGATTTCCGGCCAACGGCTAAGCAGCTCTGGAAACCGCCAATCGGAATACTTGAGTTGGGGATTCTTGGAGCTCGTGGGTTGTTGCCAATGAAGGCCAAAAACGGAGGGAAGGGTTCCACTGATGCTTACTGTGTTGCTAAGTATGGCAAGAAATGGGTGCGGACACGGACCATAACAGACAGTTTCGACCCGAGATGGCACGAGCAGTACACCTGGCAGGTTTACGATCCTTGCACTGTGCTAACCGTTGGAGTCTTCGACAATTGGAGGATGTTCTCTGATGTCTCCGATGATAGACCCGACACTCGGATTGGGAAGATACGGATTCGGGTCTCGACGTTGGAGAGCAACAAAGTGTACACCAATTCGTATCCTCTCTTGACTCTGTTACCTAGTGGTCTGAAAAAAATGGGTGAAATCGAAGTAGCAGTCCGGTTTGCATGCCCCTCACTGCTGCCTGATGTCTGTGCGGCTTATGGACAACCGCTTCTGCCTCGGATGCACTACATAAGGCCTCTAGGCGTAGCACAACAAGATGCTTTGAGAGGAGCAGCCACAAAAATGGTTGCAGCGTGGCTAGCTAGAGCAGAACCACCGTTGGGACCCGAGGTAGTTCGATATATGTTGGATGCAGATTCACACGCGTGGAGCATGAGAAAGAGCAAAGCGAATTGGTATAGGATTGTTGGAGTTTTAGCTTGGGCAGTGGGTTTAGCTAAGTGGTTGAATAATATCCGGCGGTGGAGGAATCCAGTAACAACTGTGCTAGTCCATATTCTATATCTGGTTCTTGTGTGGTACCCTGACTTGGTTGTCCCAACTGCATTCTTGTATGTGGTTATGATTGGCGTTTGGTACTACCGGTTCAGACCCAAGATACCGGCAGGTATGGATATCAGGTTATCACAAGCCGAAACAGTTGATCCTGATGAGTTAGACGAAGAGTTTGATACCGTACCAAGCTCAAGGAGACCAGAAGTAATCCGAGCTAGGTACGACCGGTTAAGGATCTTAGCAGTGAGGGTTCAGACCATTCTAGGCGATTTTGCAGCGCAAGGCGAACGGATTCAAGCGCTGGTTAGCTGGAGAGATCCAAGAGCTACTAAGCTGTTTATAGCAATCTGTTTAGCAATCACAATAGTTCTGTACGTGGTTCCAGCGAAAATGGTGGCGGTGGCTCTAGGGTTCTATTATCTCCGGCATCCGATGTTCCGAGACACAATGCCGACGGCTAGTCTCAATTTTTTCCGAAGGTTGCCAAGCTTGTCTGATCGGCTCATCTAGAGGGGGATTGACTTTTGAGAGAAAGGAAGAGTAAATTTACTACGTTAGGTGTATTTTTGAGTATCCAACAGTTGCGTATGATACTTGAGCTAAGGAGGAGAATAGAATAAAGATTCATTATGGATTAAGTATTAAAGCTATGATATGGTTTATCATATTATAATGATTCGTTATTTTATTTGGAAGTTATGATTAGTTGGTATGAGTTTGAGACCTGACTGTAATATTTTGAAGCAAACGAGAGATTTCAGATTTTGAGAGGTGAGAAGAAGAAGTCAAACATGTCAGTAAAGTTTTTGACTCGATCTTTGTAGTTTTTCTGTAATTTGAAATAATTATGATTAATTTCCCATATAACAATTTATATATTCAAATAAACTAAAATAGTACTATATTTTTGAAACAAATTTCTTTTAATTTAGACAGTCCTTGTCTGCTAATCTACGCTAGTACAAATGAAAATCGGAGATAGAGCGCTCACGAATATGATTGGTTGAAAACAACAAAGACATCATCTGACGTGGCAGATTCTCTGTCTCCAGAATTTCCTGATAGTGTGCGAACTGCGAAAACAACACACGAAGAAGAAACAAATCTCCCAACGAAAAATATCTCTTTCACTTCGTTTCCATCTTCCTCCAATGTCTGCCGGCGCTCCAATTTCGTCTCCGGCGGCTTTCCCACGAACCCGATTTCTCTCCAATCCCGTGCTCCCCCGTTTTCGCCGGTCTTCCTCCGCCGTAAAGTCACCAGCAGCTTTCTCCGTCATCTCTATGGCTCCTCAGAAAAAGGTAACTCTCTTATTAATCTCAGCTTGTTGAACTTATGAGATCTTTTTCCCTTTCATAAATCAAAGTATGAATCTTTTCTGGCTACAGAGTAATCCTTATACCCGTAGAGAAATGAATAAAGCTGTAGCCTCTCTGTTTTTAGTCTACAGTTTCGTAGTGTAACATCAGTTTGGTGGAAATTGATATATAGATTTTGTGTCTTCCATTTTGAAGTCTCTGTATATTATCTTTGCAGAGTTGTAATTACTCTTTTAATTTTGTGATCATTGAATCAGGTGAACAAATATGATAACAAGTGGAAGAAACAGTGGTACGGAGCTGGATTGTTCTTCGAAGGAAGTGAGGAAGTAAACGTCGACGTTTTCAAGAAGCTGGAGAAGCGGAAAGTGCTGAGCAAAGTTGAGAAGTCCGGTTTGCTCTCAAAAGCAGAGGAGTTAGGACTCACATTGTCATCTCTTGAGAAGCTTGGTGTCTTCTCCAAAGCAGAGGAACTTGGTCTTCTCAGTCTCCTTGAAACATTAGCCAGTACATCACCTTCAGTCTTAGCCTCGGCTGCATTACCCGCTGTTACGGCTGCAATTGCAGCCGTGGTGCTGATTCCCGATGACACACCTACTCTGGTGGTTGCTCAGGTGGTTTTGGGCGGCACTTTTGCTCTTGGAGCTGTTGTTTTGTTGGTTGGTTCTGTTGTTTTGGATGGACTTCAAGAAGCTGACTGATTCTTTATCTGTAAAATGTGAACTAAACATATAAAACAACCTTTTGGCCAATTGAGTTTTGTAATGTTGAGTGATTTATGTTCATACCAAGTCATAAAAAGCTTTACAACAATTGAACAAACATTAAATACAAAATACATTCATTCTCCAATGAAAAAAGCCTAACTAATCCAACAAATTACAAATTTCCAACTTCCCCAAACCAAAAAATAGAATCTTTAGAAGCAAGCTCAAGGAAGACAAAATTACATATGAAAAGCCCCAAAAATAAACCTTCTTCTTCTTCTTGGCCTGATCGTGTAACAATTTGGTTCAAGGGCTACGCTTCAAGGCAGGAAGAGAACAAATGAAACCTTCTTCTTGAAGTGGGGAGAAGGCAGCCATCAGATTGATTCTGAGTCGGTGATAAACAAATGTAATAGATCAAACAGCGACAGATTGTCCAGTGAGTGCGTCGTGGAGATGCATTGATCCATCTTTCATCAAATTTAAGCTTAAACTTTTGAATCTCTCCCTTGAGTATTGTCTTGATGCCTTTCTCCAATCCGTTCCAGCTTTCATCATCACCACAAATTCCTCGTAGTTTATACGTCCATCCTGGAAAATCAAATATTAGTATTGATATCTTTATATAAGAAGAGTCTATGACGGAAAGAAGATTATGTAAAAATTTATATAAAAACCTTGTCAGTGTCGACTTCACGCATTATATCGATTAGAACGCTGTTGTCTGGTTCACCCGAATCATCGGTTAAAGCTTCCCGTAATTCATCTGATTCGATGAAACCACTTCCATCTTTGTCAAAGAACATAAATGCTTGTCTGAAATGTTCATCATTCTCCATCTTCTGCAAGTGAATTATCACCGCTACAAACTCTCCATAGTCTAAGCATCCATTTCCGTTAATATCCGCCTGGATCCAAATCATGACTTTTAGTACTAGGGACGACCAACACTATTTGATCTTTTGACCAAAAAAAAAAACATTTCATAAAGAAGGTAGTAGTAAAATAGATTACCACTTCCATCAACATTTTGATTTCTGGTTCACCCAATTGTGAGCCGACTTTCTTTAGTCCAGCTCTGAGTTCTGGATATGTTATTTTGCCATCGTTGTCGTCATCCATCAGAGTAAACATGTCTCTGATCACTTCAACTTCTTGAAGTGACAAATGCTCCGCGATTACCTGGAAGCATCAAAAGGTCGTAAGCAAAACCAATCGAAACACTAAACAAAAGTACAATAAATTCATCTGCAAAAACAAAAACGAGAGGCAACACTTACGCGAAGAGCTTTCTTTTTCAATCTATTCATCATGGAGAATTGCTTCAACCTCGACCTAACAATATCCCCTAAAGGAACAGTTGGAGCCTTCTTCGCATTCTGGATCCAAGGGTGATCTACAACGGAGAAAACATAAAACCTTTATTTCCCAATTTCATGTCCAATACAAGAAACAAGTGGGCAACGAGTAGCAGCACATGATCATTCATACCAAGAACTTGTTGAGCAGTCAAACGCTTAGTAGGATTAGGATCCAACATCTGCTTCACAAGACTCTTTGCACTATCTGATATCTGAGACCAAGGATCTCTCTTGAAATCAAGATTTCCCCTCAAGATCGCAAGCGCCACACCTTGCTCAGTCTCTGCATTAAAAAAAACTTAACTCCCTCAGTAACTAAACCTCTGCGCACATACAACTTCTCAACCATCAACCAAACCATCTTATTACCTGCCCAAAACGGAGGAACACCGCAAAGCAAGATATAAAGAATAACACCAGCACTCCACACATCAATCTCAGGTCCGTAATTCCTCTTCAACACTTCCGGTGCCATATAGTAAGGACTCCCTACGATCTCCGTAAACGTCTCCCCTGCAAAATCCCATCAAAACTTCATAACTCGATTCAAAGATTCTAAATTTAGCAAACCCTTTTAAGGAAACTCACCAGGTTTGAATAGTACAGATAAACCGAAATCAATAGCCTTGAGAGGAGAATTCTCCTTCTTATTAGCAAACAAGAAATTCTCAGGCTTCAAGTCTCTATGCATAACACCATTCACATGACACATCTTCACAACTTCCGCAATCGTTTTCGCAACCGTGGCCGCCGCGCGCTCCGTGTAATGCCCTCTGGCAACAATCCGATCGAAAAGCTCGCCTCCTTCACAAAGCTCCATGACAAGATGAACATTCTCGTTGTCCTCATAAGTCGCCTTGAGTTTCACAACGTTGGGATGATTCGGAATCGTGGACATGATCGTCACCTCACGGCGGACGTCTTCCACATCGACGGCTGTCCGAAGCTTCCGTTTCGAAATCGATTTGCAAGCTAGGGCTTCGCGGGTCTCTCGATCTGTGCAGAGATAAGTGATTCCGAATTCGCCACGACCTAGCTCTCGACCTAAGATGTATTTGTCGCTGATTTTGGTTCGGTGGCTCATTGGGATTATGTCAGGGAGGACTCGTAACTGCGCGTGAGATCGGAACCCATCGGGTTCGCTGAATACGTCACGTTTCCGATCGGGTCGTTTCTTCTTCTGGTTTTGGTTTTGGTTCGGGTTTGGTTTTGGGTCTTCTTGGTCAGACTTCACGCACGCGATGCAATTACCCATCGCTGAAGTTTTTTAGATTCAGTAGTCTAAAGAAGCTTCGTTAATGCTAATTTCCCGGTGACGACGGAGAATTTTTCCCGGTGAGTTGCAGAGAAGAAGAGGAAGAAGAAGAAGACGCGGGTTTTTGATGACGAAGTGGTTCGACTTTTTCGTATATGTTTCAATTTGATATTAAAAAAAAAAAAGTTTGTATTTATATTTTTCAAGTTGATAAGTATCTGTATGAATTCAACCAAAATATTTTACATGGAAATTTAATACACCTACTAACCATATGAATTCATAGCAATTTTTTTTAAAAAATCATATAATAGTTTCGGTAAGAAGATGATTAGTGAATTAAAAGAAATTACTAGTGAGAATAATAGCCGTTGGATTTGATGAGGTGGTGAAGTTTGAAGGGGTGAGATGTAGGCTAGGGGGAGTTTGATGAAGTTGTTGACCATAGAGAAGTGGATATGGTGACATTGTCAAACGAGTGTGACGTTGGACTTTCATTTTAGTTGGTATCAACTTATCATTTTTCTTTTCTTTTTTTGGGTAATCAAGTTTATCAACATAATAAATTTTTGTTTTTTTCTGCTTATAAGTCTAATTAAATGGAGTGATTATAGTTGTGAGAATTGTCTTGTCTTGTTCCTCATTCATTACGTTACCTATATTCAGAGCTAGTTCTAGAATTTAATATTCGTAACATCTGACTAAAAAACCTCATATTTTAATAAGATGAACATAATTTTTTTTATTTTTTTTAAGTAATTGGGTTTTTCATATTTGCTACGTTGAAAAGAAAAAATTAGATAATGTTGAACAACATTATGGAGTTATAACTCCTATAAAAAAATTATTTTTATATCTCAAAATTTATACTCCGGATAATGTTTTTTTTATAATGTTTATATATTCATATTTTTTTGTTTCTATAATAATGAAATTTACACTACTATTATTTGTCATTTTCAATGCAAACTTTCATACCAAATACCTATTTTTAAAAATACTAATCTCAAGTTTAATGAATGATACAAATTGTCAACTAATTTCTTACCAGAATGATTAGAGGAAGTATTTAATTTCTCATGAAATTAACATATCTAAGATAGAGTTTGATTTATGTAAATTTTTTGTTTGTTGTTAATTTACGAAGCCCTTAAAAATGAGGATGTTATTCAAATGCTTTATAGTAATAAATCTAGATTCTGCTCTACCGAAATTGTCCGCTATATGGAATAAAATAATATGTACTAATTAGTATTTTGATTTGTTAAACCATAAATATGATTTAATAGATTTGTCGTACTGGAAGTAAATTCTGGTTGTCAACTTTGAGAAAATATTGACAAGACGAAATACGAAAAACTCAAAGTAGTAATGTATATGGTTGATTTGAAAATTTCTACAAAAGAAGATTTGGTGAGGATTATTTCAAAACCTATATATCAGATTTGTTATTAGAATAAGAGATATTAGGTGTTGACTTTGTCAATCAGTATAAATTACTCTATAAAATGAGAAGTAAATATGAAGATTCTATTGATCCAAAGTCAACAAAAATGCAAACAAAATGGGAACGTCATTTGGTTTTTGTCTGATACGTATTTCAATGTTGTAGTCGAAATGAATTGACAAATGTGTCGCCATATCGGATTCGTATTCGTTTGCTTTCTACAATTTGGGTTTACACTCGTCAAAATATCCATGCATATATGTATAAATCATCAAAATGGATATTTAGTAGGTGAAAAAGAAGTTGCTGATCAATTTATTTCCCGGTTTTAGTTTCAACCGACAATTATTGCATTTGGCAAAAAGAGTGTGAAAAAGGTTCAAAGTCGTTGTCACAAAAAAAGAAAAAAAAAAAACAAAACTATTTGTGGATATCAAAACATTTCATTAAAGAAACAATTATATATTAGCTCCCAATGATTTTTGCACTTTGTTTTTTTTGTTTAGAATACACAATCGATTTATCCAACCGATCTTAACAGAAACACACTATTGTGAGAATGAACATTTTCCGAATTTTATGGTTCAACTGTTACTATGAATTGTGAATGAATTTGGATCAATATATCATGAGACGCATGAAAAAAAAATTTATGCCACCATATTATCTATTTCGATCTTGAAATATCTCTATCTAATGACAGGATTAACCCAATCGCCTCTCATCATACACTACCACATAGAAACTATGTTGTGTTTCCTTATTCAAACTTGATTATGTTTATATATATATATATATATATATATATATATATATATATAAATATATATATATATTTAAAAATACAGTATGTATTCATAAAATAAAAAAAAATCCATGAGAAAGTAATGAATTATGAATCCGGAATTGTCGACGAGATTGATTTTCACACATCAAAAAAGATGAAAAGGGGAGAAAATGGTGGACCATGTTTTTATCTTATGCAACTTTTAAGCTGGCAAATGATTTATAAGAAAATAAACAAATTGGAAACAAAAATTATATATATTTAAAAAAGGGACTTTACTTGATGAGGGAAAAACATGGAGTTTGTGTATGAAATGATGGGCTCAACTAAAATGTCTGAGATTGCATGTGTTTGTGTTTGTGTTTGTGTTGTTGTCATGCCAACTATTCTATTTATTGTACATCCTTCACTTTTTTGCAACAAACCTAAAAACTATACTACTCTTCTATTATTTCACGGGTCATTAACATTTTATTATAATATATGAATCCATGCCTCTGTCTTTGAAAATGGAGATACCGGTCTGGCTTAATTATTCACCATTCCTATATTTCTCTTGGGCATAATTTTATCACATATTAATATCTATATGTATTTCTATATGTATTTTATATATAAATATATAAAAGATAAATATTCCCGAGGTTCGAAAAATTATCGAATCTTGATAAGTTTGAATTTCAGAATGGATAGACTCCAGAAGAATATACAATAGTTAATTTTTAGTATGTGCGATAAGATTGAAGATAAAGACGAAGTATTTCGTATATAAAGGGAATAAACACAAACAAAAAGGGGCCTAGATTCTCATACCCATTTCCAAGATATTCTTACAATTATAATCAATATAATCAATTTATTGTAATAGAAAACTCAAAACTATTATAATGAAGAATTGTTGATCCTACGAATGTCTTTTTCATATTTTTCATTCCGTAGATATGTCTCGAATCGAACACTAAACTTTTTTACATAACAACTTCCATTGTTAATCTCTGTTTAGAGTGTAACTTATACTATTTTGTTCTCCCGTTTGTAAGGTTTCGGTTAGGTTTTAATTAATATACAAAAGTTTGTGGAAATTAGGATTATATAACGAACAAATATAAATGCGAAGCCAACATTAGGCTTGCAAATACAGCCTCATACACCTACTTGGGCTCGCCAGAAAAAGATCGAAAATTGGCTTTAGTACTGATAGGACTAAACTATAAGAAAAGCCCATAATCTTTTTTTCACCTTTGAATGAAATGCTTACGAAAGGAACATAAATGCATTAATCTATTTTCCAATTAAATTATCTCAAGATCATGGGTTACCCAGTAATTGTGAATGATTGAGAACGAAGCTTTTTTTGTTCAAAGAGAACGAAGCTAAGTCTAGATGAAAAAGACATACCAGAAATAGAAATTCGGAGGAAATCACAAATCTTACGAGCCCAACAACAAAAAAGCCCAATACAAATCTGACGTTAAGCAAAATTGTTAACTTCAAGATATTATAATTGGGGAATTCGGCCAAAAAAAGCATGTACTTTGTCAAACTTGCCAAAAAAAGCCTGAACTTTAGAATGGCCGAATAAAACATGAACTTTGCATTAACTTATCAAAATAATCACAAACTTTGCGTTGACTTACCAATATAGACCTCCGTTAAA
>OVAF01000194.1:0-57471 GCA_900406245.1 Odontarrhena argentea | reverse complement strand
CACGATCTCGTGAATTCTACTAATTGTGCCACATGTCGATACCACGTTAAACGCGTTTAGCTTTATTTAATAAGATATACTGGTGGTTAATTCTTCACTCAAGATTCAAGAAGATCGTTTCATTCTCTCTGCCAAGTTTTTTTTTTTTTTTTTTCTATCACAATGAGTCTTTTGGTTTCACACACAATCAAAGCTTTGCATGGCTTTTTGGATTTAAAGCAACTGCTGTACATATTGCTTACACTTATTTTGGTATAGCAACCCTTTTCTTTATTCGAAATATGTCTTAACGACATTTGCACCAGAAACTTAACAACATAAGAAGAAACCTTCCACAAACTCGTCCTTTCTGTTATTGTTCCACTTGAATGAAACTCATGATCATGCAGGATACTCTACCTAGAGCTCCTCGTTGAGTTTCAACTCCTCGTTGAGTTTCGACTTGGATGGTTTCAGTCCCGGTTCGAGGAAACCAGAAAGCCATTTCGCAGATTCTTTCTCCAGACGAGTCAAGTTATTCTTGAAGTCGATGTAGTAGATCCCAAACCTAGCTGTGTACCCATCTTGCCACTCGAAGTTGTCCACTAAAGACCACAGAAAATATCCAGTAACATTTGCCTTGTCTTCACATATAGCTTGATGCAGGGCCAAAAGATGCCTCTGAAGATAGTATTTCCTGTTGTGGTCATTGAGGGCGACGCTAAGATCTGTATCTTTATCCCCAAGGTCCTCCCCGTAGCCTATAGAAGATGGTTTCAAAATTTCAACGAAATTTTAAAAACTTTATTACCAACCTATAAATAACAGAAAAGTTTCAATGTTTTCAATGACCATTCTCAGTGATTATGATCTCAGGGTTGTTATATCTGTCTTTTATGTATTTCATAAGCTTCCTCAAACCCGCTGCGTATACATTCATCTTTGCAGTGTCGGGCTACAAAATATAAAAGAAATGATCATGAAATTAATTAAATCATAGATTATAAAAGAAGTTGTTGTAACCAAAGAAGTTGTGTACCTTGCTACCAATTTTAATGGATCCATCAACCGTCTTGGCTGAAAATACATAAAAAGAAAACCAAAATAATAGAGGTCATACAATTGATGTGTAAAATTATGATTTTTTTTTTTTTTTGGTCGGAATTATGAAAGTTCTGAATGGTATAGTAGAATTTACCTAGAAACACATTTTCAGACGCACATTAAAAAAAAAAAACAACACTATACCATTATAGTGGCAAGTTATTGACGAACTAAAGTATTCTTACGTTCATAGTCGACCATAGCATCTGTAGCCCAAGTTGGATTTCGACGATCGGGTTTGTCGTTACGCTTTGCGAAAAAGGAAGTGTAATAGTTTATTCCAACGAAGTCCGCAGAACCCTTCAGCTTTTTCTTTTGGGCGTTTGTAAATTTTGGCAACCGAGATCCGACAGCATCTTTCATAGATTGCGGATAATCTCCGAATGTGGTAGGATCCAAATGCCTAAAACACACATCATATATCTGATTACGTATACAAATCCACAATAAAAACTTGTTACTGATGATTTTGTTTCTTTACCAGCCAATGACAAAGTCAAGCACACGGTTTTGAGTATTTTCACCTCCCTCCACATCTTCCGGTTCAAACCAAGACGGACTATGAGCAATCCCGATTTTACCACCTTTGCACTTTTAAGAAACAAAAAGGTGGTGGTTTATATGTCATAGGTGAAAAAAGAATGTAAACCGATTCTTTTTTTGTTTGTTTATTTTTTTTCTACCTTCTCGCATTTTCTGAAAGCGTCGACTGCTTCCGCATGAGCCACGAGTAAATAGTGACTGACCACATAATTCTCATATCCTGACCGTCCATCTTGGCAAAGTTTTCCAAATCCTTCGATATATGGAGAACAACGTCCTGGTGCTTTCTTTCCAATGTCATAGCCCGAACGGCTAAAGACCCATGGCTCGTTAAACGTAATCCAATTTTTCACTTTATCACCATATTCGTGGAAGGTGAAGTTTGCAAACTCCACAAAATCCGGCCTACATGTTAGTATTTTATAAAAGAGTATATATTATTACGTAAATAATACCATGTAAATTTGATTGAGGGAGAGCTCCACAAACTTACACGATACGTTCACTCAAAAAGCCACCGTATTCATCTTCCAAGTCCGCAGGAGTATCCCAATGAAAAACCGTTACTAATGGTGTTATGCCTGCAAAACAATGATTAATGTAGAGTTAGTTTTCCAGGTACTACATATGCTTCTTCTTTTTTTCATTTTGATATACATTCATGTGTGATACGACTCAAATCCAGACTAATTCATATGCATGGGTGATAGAGTCAATTCATATGGATGTCCAAACTTAAATGTTAACCATGCTAAATACCCTGGCTGAGCACAACAAAATTTGTTGCAAGAGTAAATCAAATCCAAAAGAAAAGTAGGTTATGCGGCTTACGCCTTGTCCCAAGTCGATTACTATACATTTTGATAGTATGAAAGATAAGAATAAAGATAAAAATGTAGTTATAATAATGGATAGAGAGGATCTATGACCATTTTTAAGGAGCTCGTCTATAAGGTCGTGGTAAAACTGAACTCCTTCTTTGCTTATCCCTTTCTCCATCCTCCCATCTGTTAATATTATTTGATTCTCAGCTGTTACTATGACCAATACTGATATATAATTTTGTGACCAGCTTTAGTTATAATAATTTATCTTACGGGGAAATATTCGTGGCCACGAAATGGAAAGTCTAAAACCATCAGTGTTGATCTTTTTCATCAATTGGATATCCTCCTGTTGATTTTTAAGGCCAAAGTCATTAGTTTACAAAATAGAATTTTATAGAGGACTGTATCAGTTTCCTGAGCAATAATTTTTCCCTAAAAAAATAACATTCTAAAGACGAGTGGCATTAGTATAGTGACAAACTGCAAGTTCACATAAAGAACTTAACACCAGTGCAACCAATATTAATGTGGTTGCCAAAAAAAAAAACACCACGTTCCTCATATATATTTTGGTAAGAATTTCTAAAGAACCCCTCATTGGTTGCTCTTGGAATATCAAATTTTTTTAAAAAAACATCAAATTGGGAACGTCTTGAAACAATGACTCTCACTTTTCTACTAATTACTACAAATCTCCCGATTTTGAAATAATTTAGTCTTCTACGATTCACCTATATTGTCTGGTTACAGATTTTGTTCTTTTTTTATTTTTTTTATATAAAATGCGTCTCCGCCGCTTTATGAACTGTAACTAATTAACTTGTACTTGCAAAGAAAACTAATACCTTGTAGCGATGGTAGAAATCGACGGCCACATCAGCATTGTGATTTTGAACTCTCTCTGCAATTTCATATTAGGATTAAATTATTTCCGGCATATGGTTCATTCATAATAGAAATAAATGGAAAAGGAGAGAGACAGACCTGGATATCTCTTGATATAAATATCCCACAAGCTTGGACCTCTGCAACCTTCATTTACTGCACCTTCCACCTATTTTTACCACATACAAAAATAAAAAACAAAATAGAAAATTTAACAATTACATGAGATGATACGGTGATAGTACACCACAACCGCTAGTGAAGTCCTGGTCAGAATTCTGCTTCTAATAAAAAGATATCATTTTAGAAAAAATGCTTATGTGGAAGTATCGATCATAAATTCCTTTTTTCATTTAGATTTATATATGGATACCTTGTAAGCTTTTCTGAAATGTTAATTCCATGAAATCTTTAGACGTTTTAAAAAATGTAATTTATTTTTGCGAAAATTATTATATAGAAAATATTACAGAATACTACCATATATATATATATATATATATATATATATATAATTACATCAACAAGAAACACTTAAACAGGCAAAGAAAAAAAATATATATATCTAATACAATAATCAAATATTTAACCAAACTCAATTTTGGCATTACGTTTTTAAAAAATATGAATTCTCTAAATTTACTCAACATAAATACATCATGTTCAAAATATATTGTTATTAAGTCAAACTCACTGATTTTGAGTAACTGCATGTACTATATTTTAAAGAATTATATCAAGTCAGCAATTAAATCTACTTGTTTGATTCTTTTATGTTTGCTTATTTTTTTTGTAACTGTTTCAAGATCGATCCCGACTTTTAATTAGCATTTAGCACGTACGCATAAGATATTTAATCTATAGATTGTATATTTATGCATGCATGTACCTGAAAGGCTGCGGTTGCGGTACCGAACATGAAACCCTCCGGGAAACTTGCACGGCTAAGAGTTTCAGTCTTAGGGCAAACAGGTCCTTCTTCGGCTCTGCTCAGAGAGCCCACAAGACTTACCAGCAAAAGTAACCTTATGTAAGGAAACTTCATTGTAATTGCTTCTGTGTTCACAAGTGTGTTTTCTTGTCAAACTTTAAAACAAAGTCGAAGACTATATTACTGGATCAATACGTAGGAGGAAGGGATATACATGAAATACTGAATCGAGTGATGAAATTTATAACAGAGACTGTATTTGTAGGTCGATCGCCAAGTGTCTTTAATACACTATTACATGCACATTGTTGTTTGTAACATAGACTGTATTTGTAGGTCGATCGCCAAGTGTCTCTAATACTATTACATGCATATTGTCGTTCGTGTTCCAAGTGTCTTTTCCATTCTCATTTATGCATGCACATTGTCTTTTGTTGTCGGTATATATATTTTCATTTAATTTGTTTGTATATTGTCATCTCTTTCTTTGGACATGTGAACTTTGTTGAACAAGAGAAGACTCTTTCTCCAAAAGAGTTTCTGCAGAACATGGGAAGCAAACTGAAGACTCAGGATGAGGCTGAAGCTTTGTCATCTGATCAGCATCGAGCTCAGTCCATGGGCCATGATCAACCACAGAAGCCCACAAAATCATCTTCCACTCCAACGGTCAAAACAGAAAAGTGCAAAGCACATTTGCCAGCTAATAAAGCAATCTCCCTGAATAACAGATTTGCAGCTTTAGAGGATCTAGGATCATGTGCAATTAGCTGTCACTAGAGCTGTCACTAGTCCTTTTTCTGCTTTTGACGTGTTAGTCTTATCCTTATCTATCCCTCTCTATATATGGAGAAACAATGTAATTGTGGAAGTTAAGTGAAATGAATATCAAAGTTTGAATCTTTCTCTTCTTTATTTTGCTCTCTGAGCTTGGTTCTATTTTGTTTTCATGGTATCAGAGCCATGGCTCTTCCTAAACCACCCGACTCTTTCTCTGTTTCTGCTTTGAGTATTACTCAAAGTGTCACTGTGAAGCTTACTGAGAAAAAATATCTATTGTGGAAGTCTCAGTTTGAATCGTTCTTAGCTGGTCAGTTACTCCTTGGGTACGTTAATGGTGCTGAAGCTTGTCCTCCTACAACAATAAAGTCTGCTGATGGCCAAACTGAAACAAGCAACCCAGATTTCATCAACTGGTACCGTCAAGATCAAGTGGTGAGGTCATGGATCTTGGGTTCTCTCTCAGAGGAGATTCTAGCTCATGTTTACCATCTCACATCATCACATGAGGTATGGTTTGGTTTGGCATCTCACTTTAATAAGGTCTCTACATCTCGGCAGTTTGAGTTACAGAGGAAATTACAGAGTATTACTAAGGGAAACTTGTCTATGTCTGAGTACTTAACTGCTGTAAAGGGAATCTGTGACCAACTTAGCTCCATAGGCTTGCCAGTTCCGGAACATATGAAAATCTTTGGGGCTCTTCATGGTCTAGGGAAAGAATATGAAGCTATTTCAACTGTTATTGAGAACTCTCTGAGCAATTTTCCAAATCAGTCTTTTGATTCTGTTTGCTCTCAACTGGTTGGTTTTGATGACAAGAGGAAAGCTTATGAAGCATCACAAGTTTCTGTCAACCCCCACATGGCCTTTGTAGCAAACCATACTGGTCAGAATGCTCCAATTATGTTTAGTAATCCTGCAGGCTTCAATGGGACATCGGGTCTGAATGGTTCTCATAGTTTCAATGGGAATGGTAGTAACTTTGGGATAAATGGATCTCCTGGGTTTGGTCAGGCAAGAGGTTATAACAACAATAACAACAGAGGAACATCAGGTAGAGGTCGTGGCTCTTTCTCTACAAGAGGAAGGGGTTTCCACCAACAGAATACTCCATCTAATGCCAACACAGATGCCTCCTCACGCCCAACCTGTCAAATCTGTGGCAAGTTTGGTCATCCTGCATACAAATGCTATAAACGATTTGATACAGAATACAACAATGAAGATGCAGCAGCAGCAGCAGCAGCTTTCTCAGCTATGAAAGTGTCAGGGGAAAATCACTACACAGGGAATGAATGGTACCCGGATACTGGAGCTTCTGCGCATGTGACTAATTCCCCTGCAAATCTTCAGAACTCTCAACCTTATCATGGTGCAGACTCTGTGATGGTTGGTGATGGTACTTTCTTGCCAATCACTCACACTGGACACACTCCTCTTCCAACTATGTCAGGTACACTTTCTCTTAATGATGTTCTTGTGTGTCCTGATATAGAAAAGTCTTTATTGTCTGTGTCTAAGCTTACCACTGATTACCCGTGTAATTTTGAATTTGACTGTGATGGGGTTATTGTTAAGGACAAAATCACCAAACAGCTCCTGACACAAGGAAGCAGACATGATGATCTATATGTGTTGGAGAATCCAGCCTTTATGGTGTTCTACTCAACCAGGCAATGCACTACCAGTGATGAGCTGTGGCACAGACGTCTTGGACACCCTAGTAAGGAGATTCTGCAACATTTGGCATCTACAAAAGCCATTTCTATCAATAAAGTCACTCAGAAGATTTGTGATTCCTGTCAACTTGGCAAGAGTTCAAAACTTCCTTTTATTGCTTCTACTTTTCAAGCTACTAAACCTTTGGAAAGGATACATTGTGATTTGTGGGGACCTTCTCCTGTTTCATCCTTTCAAAGTTTTCAGTATTATGTAGTCTTCATTGACAACTACTCTAGATACTGCTGGTTTTATCCCTTGAAATTAAAATCAGATTTTCTATCTATCTTTCTGCAATTCCAGTCCNCTTTCTGCAATTTCAGTCTCTTGTTGAAAATAAAATTGGTGAGAAAATTCAGAGTTTTCAGTGTGATGGAGGTGGAGAATTTACAAGTAAAATGTTTCTTTCTCATCTAGCCAACTGTGGAATTAAGCAACTTATATCTTGTCCTCACACTCCTCAACAAAACGGTTTAGCAGAAAGAAAGCATAGGCATATCATTGAACTTGGGTTATCAATGATGTTTCAGAGTGGTGTTCCTCATCAGTATTGGGTTGAAGCATTCTTTACTGCAAACTTCCTGAGCAACATTCTACCAAAATCATCTCTTAAAGAAATGTTGAGTCCTCATGAAGTTTTGTTTGGTACTAAGCCAGAGTATTCTGCACTCAGGGTCTTTGGTTCATCTTGTTATCCTAATCTGCGTCCCTATGCTCAGAACAAGTTAGATCCTAGATCTTTGCAGTGTGTGTTTCTTGGTTATAATGTCAAATACAAAGGGTATCGTTGTCTTCATCCACCCACTGGCAAGGTCTATATTAGTAGACATGTCATCTTTGAAGAGGTCAATTTTCCCTTCTTCAACACCTATAAGACTCTTTCTCCAAAAGCTACTACTCCTCTTCTTGCAGCCTGGCATTCTGGCTTGTCTTCTGAAAATGGAGAGACTATTGCAGAATCTGATAACACTGCAAGTCATCTACCAACTGAAGTACCAACCAATATAGTGAGTTCTCCTCAAGAAGTATCTTCTGCACCTTCTTCTGAAGCTGCTTCTACTCCTACAACATCTCAGCCAACACCTGCAAGTCAGAATGTCTCCATTTCCAACACTGTGCCACAATCTATTTTCAGAGATAGTGATTTTCCTCCCTTACAAGCTGGTTCTATATTGTCTCCTTCACAGCATCATATGAGTACTCCTATAACTGTGCCTACTACGGAGGGTTGTGAGAATTCTGGGTGTACGACAGGCTTAGATCCTGCTTCTATAGGCAACAGTTCTCATAACTCACCAAGTAGGACAGGCACTGTTATGCCTCAAGTAACTCAGCCAACAAATTCTCAACATCCTATGATAACCAGAGGTAAGGTTGGAATCACAAAACCAAATTTAAGGTATGTTCTCCTTGCTGCTAAATCTACACATCCTGAACCAAAGACTGTGTCTGCTGCCTTAAAACATCCTGGTTGGAATGGGGCTATGACTGATGAATTTGACTCTTTTGTTGAAACCAAAACTTTTTCATTGGTTCCTTATCAACCAGACATGAATATCTTAGGCTGTAAGTGGGTGTTTACCACAAAGCTTAAAGCTGATGGTACTGTAGATAGATTAAAGGCTAGACTGGTTGCTAAAGGGTATGATCAGGAAGAAGGAATTGACTATCTGGAAACCTATAGTCCAGTTGTCAAAACGGCTACTGTGAGATCTATCTTACACACTGCTACAACTCACAATTGGCCACTGAAACAGTTAGATGTGAAAAATGCTTTTTTACATGGGGATTTGAATGAGACTGTATATATGCATCAGCCACCAAGATTTATCAATGAAAAATATCCAGGATATGTCTGCAAGTTGAACAAGGCTGTCTATGGGTTGAAGCAAGCTCCACGAGCTTGGTTTGATAAATTCAGCAATTTTTTGCTTGCCTATGGGTTTATTTGCAGTAAGTCAGATCCCTCTCTGTTTGTCTATGAGCATAAAGGGAATATCATGCTCTTATTACTATATGTGGATGATATGGTTCTCACAGGAAACAATTCCCAAATCATTGAGCAACTTCTGGAATATCTCAGGACAGAATTCAGAATGAAAGATTTGGGAAAACTTGGATACTTTCTTGGAATACAGTTTATATCACATCAAGATGGATTGTTTTTGAATCAAGAAAAGTATGCAGAAGATCTTCTGCAAGTTGCAGGTATGACTGAGTGTTCACCCATGCCTACTCCTCTACCACTCCAACTGGACAGAGTGCCTCACCAAGATGAAGCATTTCCTGAGCCAACCTATTTCAGATGTCTTGCAGGAAAACTGCAATATTTGACCCTTACAAGACCTGATATTCAGTATGCTGTGAATTTCATTTGTCAGAAAATGCACTCTCCCAGTGTTGCAGACTTCAATCTTCTGAAAAGGATTCTCAGGTATATCAAGGGAACAACGAATTTTGGAATATCCTTCTCTTCTCACTCAGACTCTACTCTCAGTGCCTACAGTGATAGTGATTGGGTTGGTTGTCCAGAAACAAGGCGTTCTACAGGTGGATATTGCACCTTTCTTGGCACAAATATAATTTCGTGGTCTGCACGTAAACAGCAATCTGTGTCAAGAAGCTCAACTGAAGCTGAGTATAGAACACTTTCTGATGCAGCTGCTGAACTTGCCTGGTTGGAAAAAGTAATGAGGGAAGTTGGATGCCCTTTAACTGCTACTCCCATCTTATTCTGTGACAACCTCTCCTCTGTTTACTTGAGTGCAAATCCTGCAAATCACAAGAAGTCGAAGCACTTTGAAACTGACTATCATTATGTGAGAGAACGGGTGGCTCTTGAGAAAGTAGTAGTCTATCATGTCCCTGCAGTTCATCAGCTAGCTGATATCTTCACTAAGTCACTTCCTATAAAGTCTTTCTGTGACTTACGTTTCAAACTCGGTGTGTCTTCACCACCCACACCAAGTTTGCGGGGGTATGTTGAACAAGAGAAGACTCTTTCTCCAAAAGAGTTTCTGCAGAACATGGGAAGCAAACTGAAGACTCAGGATGAGGCTGAAGCTTTGTCATCTGATCAGCATCGAGCTCAGTCCATGGGCCATGATCAACCACAGAAGCCCACAAAATCATCTTCCACTCCAACGGTCAAAACAGAAAAGTGCAAAGCACATTTGCCAGCTAATAAAGCAATCTCCCTGAATAACAGATTTGCAGCTTTAGAGGATCTAGGATCATGTGCAATTAGCTGTCACTAGAGCTGTCACTAGTCCTTTTTCTGCTTTTGACGTGTTAGTCTTATCCTTATCTATCCCTCTCTATATATGGAGAAACAATGTAATTGTGGAAGTTAAGTGAAATGAATATCAAAGTTTGAATCTTTCTCTTCTTTATTTTGCTCTCTGAGCTTGGTTCTATTTTGTTTTCAAACTTATCGAATCTTTTTCACATCTGGACTTTAAGGTTATGTGTATGATTGTGTAGAAATACATGTGGATATTGAGGCCAAGTGTTTGATAAATGTTTGACGGGACATATATAATTAAGTGGATGTTTGTGCATGAATTTTAACAAGTGTAACAATTGTCAGAAAGAGTAACGTGTGATCTTATTTGACCACAAATTTAGTTTTGAGTTATCTACTATCTAAATGTCTATCTCTGTGTATATAAATCGTACTTGCATATATGCATCTTCATCACCACACCAGCTCTCTCTATCAAGGAAACAAAAAACAGAGGTACTCATTAAATTAGTTGGATATATTTGCATCTATCACAACTTCACTATAACAAAAAAGCTTATTCTTTTTTATCCTATAGTTTAAATTTGTTCAATATCCTATAAAAGTTTCATGAAAATGATATAAAATCATCTAAATCTATAGTTTAATGGTTTTGTATTGAAATTAACATATCGATGAGATGTGTGATAAAGAAAGATAATATTGAGTAGTACATGCGCAGATATAATGGCGGCAGCAACAATGTCTTGGGACGACGGGAAGCACATGAAGGTGAAGAGAGTGCAGCTTACATATGAAGATGTTATCAACTCCATAGAGGCCGAGTATGAGGGAGACCAAATTCCACGCCGTCACGGCACTCCCGGCAAGAAATCTGACGGAGTTAGTACTCATCACGACCTTCACAAATTATATATTTAGACTCCAAGTGGTTATTAATCACTCGGCAGGTTCGGTCCTAATAAAAATGATTTGTGATGCCCCATAAGATTCGAAATTACGTTATTCCTAATAAGAGGAGTACTGCACCTGCCACTATTAACACTAACATATACATAGGTGATGTCTCAATTTTTTTATAATAATTGTGATGCCTAGCTAAAGCTGGTGTTTCCTCTTGCTTAGCCCAAGGCCGACACTGCTACTTGGACCAACCATTCAAAGTCATAATAATCTCTTGACTGTATATGAATGTTATTGTGTATGTATACAGTGTTATTTGGTTAGTTTTTATTGAGTCTAATACTTATCTTGTGTAGGTGAGCTTGAGCCCAGACGAGTACATAACAGATGTTACTGGCTACTACAAAACCACTGGGGCTGAAGATGCCATAACAGCATTAGCTTTTAAAACCAACAAAACTGAATATGGTCCTTACGGAAACAAAACCAGGAACCAGTTCACCATTCACGCACCAAAAGACAATCAAATTGCTGGTTTTCAAGGAATTAGCAGCAATGTTCTCAACTCCATTGATGCCCACTTCGCTCCTGTGCCATCGGCTTCCTCAACTGCATCGTCGGCTTTGAGTCCTGCCAACAAAGTGGATGCTCAAGGTGGGAAAGGAGGAGAGTCATGGGACGATGGTGCTCATGATCATGTAAGAAGAGTGTACGTTGGACAAGGTGAATCCGGTGTCACTTATGTTAAGTTCGAGTATGAGAAGAGCGGTAACAAGGAATCACGTGAACATGGAAAGAAGACCTTGCTAGGAGAAGAAGTGGTTTGTGTTTATCTTAATTGTGAATTGGATTTTTAGTTCATTAGGCTTTAATGTTAACGTATTTTGAAAACTTTGTATATATATAGTTTGAGGTTGATCCAGATGATTACATCACGTCAGTGGAGGTGCAATCCGACAAGATCTTTGGACAAGACACAGAGGTCATCACTTGCTTAATCTTCAAAACGTCCAAAGGGAAAATCTCACCACCTTTTGGACTCGAAGGCGGACAGAAATATGAACTCAAGGACAAAAATGGTGGCAAACTTGTTGGATTCCATGGACGAGTAGGCCAACTTCTTCATGCTCTTGGAGCTTATTTTGCTCCTTCATCGAGTGGTGGTACTGCTTCCACCACTCAGCCAGCTGGATCAGCTGGTGCCAAGAAACTAGAAGCAAAAGGTGGTAATGCAGGAGATCCATGGGACGATGGTCCTCATGATGGTGTTAGAAAAGTGTATGTGGGTCAAGGTGAATCGGGTGTGGCATACGTCAAGTTTGTTTATGACAAGGACGCTAACGAGATCCCTGGGAATGATCATGGCAAAAAAACACTACTTGCACCTGAAGAGGTCAATTATATATATGTATACAATATAAGAATGAGTTAGCTCTCAGGATAATTTTGTTTCACTAAATCTTGTTTTTCTTACTTTGCAGTTCGTGCTTGACTATCCGGATGAGTATATCACATCGGTGGAGATTAACTACGACAAAATATTTGGAAGTGAAGCCGAAATCATAACGATGCTTAGGTTTGTGACAAACAAGCGAACATCTCCACCTTTTGGACTTGAAGGCGCCGAAAGGGTCCTATTCAAAGAAGATGGCTACAAGATCGTTGGGTTTCATGGTAAAGCTGGTTCAGACATAATTCACCAAGTTGGAGTTCACGTTAAGCCCATTTCCAAGTGATATTGGATGTTTTTCCAATCTTTGCTCAAGTCCCAATCTAATAAACATGTGTTATAAGAATAAGGCTGTGTGCTTTTGAAATTGTCAATTGTACGTGTATAAATGGTAAGTGAGACTGTGAGAGGTTTGAATAAGGTCCTTCACGTACTTTGACTGGTTTAGGCTGTTTGTTTCTGTGTTCTTTGTCTCCTTTACGTTGCAATGGATCAGTATGTAGCACTTCGATGAGATGTATATATATAATCTTGGTTACGTTGTGTTGGATCAATTTTTACAAGCCTTTTCAGAAATGGCTCATTGAGCTTAAGGTGAAATCTCAAATAACAAGTTTTACCTTATAATTTTTACTATGATATAAATGAGATACAATAAGTCTTGCCAAAATAAAATATATTTTGATACTCGAAAAGAAAACATTGGCATCAATTGCCATTACACTATATGAATATTTGTCTAAACAGAGATCTCCTATATGCTGATGACAACATACAACTAAAGATGTCTACAAACAAGTTAAGGGACCACAAATACATTAAATTTGTGAAAGGTTAGAGCTGACAGGCCTGCAAAGTGTGTACATACTCTTTTTCTAAGAATCATGACTTCTGAGAAAAGCTCTGTTTTCTTAGCTACACAGTGTTACAATATCTGATTAGATGACTCAAATCTAACATGACTTGTGTACTAAAAAAACTGTAAATTCCCTTCTAAATCTTATTCTGCTTGGTTTTGAGTAAATAAGAAATATAAAATCCCTTACTTGTATGTATGAACAGAGACCAAGAAAGCAAACTCCTTCGTACTATATCACGTCTAAGAACGGTAAATTATCACTTAACCTGGTCATTCATAACAGCAAAGTGTCTTACTAATGTTTTAAAGAATGATGGCTTGATTGAAAGTAAAAAAGCTTTGTATCACATTATTGCTAAGAGGAAAAAAGGTAAAATAGAATTCAATGTCATCTCTCCTTCTGTGTTACACATTCAGCACACGAAACTGTCTAAAACTAACAATGACAAAAAAACAAATCAATTATGAGTATGAACGGACAGAGTCTTTACCTTAATCATATTGTTTTTTCTGCTTATCAGTAATCTCTGGAGGCAAAGACAGGTGCTGGGTGATTTTCTGGACCTGGGAGACGTCAATCCTGTAATTTTTGGCTATCTCGTTCACACTCATTGGACCATTGTGATCTTGGGCCTTGCCCTGGTAGAGAAGCATGATGTGTCGCACTTGTGCCACGTTCAATGTTCCTTGAGGCACCGGTTTTTCCTCATACCTTGTTGATTCAGGAGTTGTGTTCCGGAGCTTTGGAAGTGGCCTTTTTGACGTTTCCACCAGCGATGCCTATACAAATATGATAAAGTCTGATCATTGTTTAAATGCACAGATGTCATCTTTGGATGTAAAACTCACAACTGTACACCGTTTTGTACTATTCTATTTTACCACATATCAGCTCTCATTCTCAACTTAATCAACACGACTAATCACTGTAACCTTGTAGCACAACATAAAACAGGACTTTTGCTGGAAGATCGATATTTACTGGGACATATTAGTGCTTAGATCCAATACAATATTCTACAGTGTAAGAAAGACCGTCGTGCAAATAGCTTTAACAAATATCCCAGAATTAGAACTAATCCGGCATTGTTCATGATACCTTCTAGATCCATTCACCTCCTTAAATTCAACCAACCCACAGTAAAAGAACTCCATACATTGCAACTTGAAGACAACACAAAAGTTTTCATTATCATTCTCAGCAACAGCCACATAACTAAAATCCCTGAAACTACAGCCAAGATTTAGCATTACGTATCGGTGATAGCCGACATTAACCAGTAATGCAAACAATCAATGGATCTATATCATATTCAAAAGCACAAACTTTTCCTGATAAGCAAAAATGTTAAAGAGGAAACAATACTAACCTCTCCCATCTCAGCTTTACCTCCGGGTTTAGCCCTTATTCTCCCCACCATTTGATTCAACATTGTATCGTATTTCGGGTCTCGTTCCTCCAAAGCAGTATCCTCATTGGTTCCCCGAGGTTCATCTAACAAACAAACCCAAAATCAGATTCTTGCCAAAATGGTTCAAAACCAGCCCAAGATTCACCATCAATCAAGTTTACTTAACAAAACCAGAGAAATGTGACAACTTTCGAATACCCAATTAGAATACTAAATAGGGAAGAACAAGGTTTCTAGGGTTTTCACCAGAAACACCATCAACGGCGGCAGTAGACGGCGATTTCCCGGCGCTGAGCTCATCCTTTGGAAGAGATCTCCGATCGACGGTGACCCTTGATGTAGAAGACGGTGGTGTCTCAACTTGTTTGATTTTCCCAACGGCTCGACGCAATTGCTGACCCATTACACCTTTTACAGTACAGCCTCAATAGATTTCTGATTCGTTTTGCTGCATTCCGATGTTCGCAATGGGAGAGAATTCGAATCAAATGGGAAGTAGAAGAAGCTTCAGTTTGTGTTCTTCATATTTTGAAGGGAGGTAGACCAAGTGAGGGAACGTGTTCGTGTTCAAGGGCTACACGCGCCTGCTTTAAGAGACACTACATTTTTATTTTGGAAAAAAACCACCAAAATACTCAAATTAATATCATTTTAGTATTAATTTTATCATTTTCATACCTTACCAAAAATTTTTTTTATCATTTTCATACGTAAATTTTAGCGAAGATGTAAAAGTAATTTTAATTTCCAATATTTATGCATCCACATTTACATTAATGAAAGAAATTGAATCATTGGATTGTACTTAGAGTTAAAACATAAAAGTCATAATCTCTATGACACTAAGTGATATTTCAAGCTAGATGATTTCATTTTTTATTTTATTTTGTTAACGAAGATAGGTTATTTAGGTCTGAATCAATTTTTCATAAATTATTCGTCGCAGCTGCCATTCGATCATGTGATCTCTTGAATTATCAATCTCCATTTTCTAGATCATGATGGCAAACCTTTATAAAGATGAGTTGATGCATATATATTACGAACACTTGGTTGTTAATTGTTAGTTTTACTTTCACCTCCCATAATATGAGTTCGGTTAGACATCTCACTGATGTTGCCATGGCCAAAAATGCATCAAGTGTCTCTGGGTACGGAGGAGGACCTGCGTGGGCCTGTAAACAGCAAAACAATTTAATTCTTTGGGCCTATATATATTATCCCTTTACATATTGTTTCATTACTTGCCTCCTCCTTTCTTGTTAATTTTAGATGTTTGCTCGAGTCAGTAATTTTACCCTTTAGTAGTGTGTGTAGTTTTCAGCAGACACAATTATTATAGCAAAACAGACATATTCCTCTTTGTTCGGAAAAGCAATTATTGATCTTTCATTTCTTTTGTTCTCCTCCCACAGATTGTATACCCTTTTTTCTTTTTTCTCTCTGTTAAAGTCCACAGAGTGTAAACCTTTATCATCAAGTTGTAGCTAATAAGATTCCTCCAAAACATTTCGTCAAAAAAAAATAAAAAGATTCCTCTAAAAATTTATGTACTTATTTTCTTCTTTTGCGAGATTGCTGAAAGATGCTTAAAAATCCGAATGCATTGTTGAAGGTCACATTCATATGAGTTGGCTGATTCTAAAACACTAAAAAGAAAAAATTTCAATTTTTATTTGTATATTCTAGTTGTATCAGACTTTTTGAAATATATAAAAATTATAAACTTTGCATTCATTCACACAATTCATAAAAAAAAAAAAAAAAATGTATTGTTTTGAATCATGTTCTTTCTAAAATTGTTTTGAATCATGTTCTTTCTAAATTTTCGTACATGTTCATGATTTCATCTATTTATACTCAAGAATTCACGATAAATACACTCTTAGATTGTATTTTTATTTGATCCCTGTGTGTTGATGTCAAATTTTGTATAGATAATTTTTTCTTTTTATGTCAACAAACATGTGTAACATGTATTCGGTTGGATTCAAATCTATGCGGAAACACAATAACGACTCTAATACAAACACCTTTTGGTTACAAATCTTAGTCTATTTTCAATAAACGATTAAAATAAAGGGATGTTTTATTCTATATTTTTTGGGTTAGTGATATGTTATACAATGTATGGAATTCAATTATTTATGCAATTTATGTTAGAAAAATAAAATATGAAAGTAAAACATAAAGAAAGAAAAGAAGAAAGCACAATGTAGGAAGGAAATGCGATGAGAAGATCACTAGATTTGGTCGGCACATCACTCTCCCCTCTGAAACTCATAAACACAAAAACTTTGGCCCCTACCTTAGCGTACCCACTTTCTTGTTTTTCATCCCCACCAATTTTATATATGTTAAACCTCACCCTCTCCATGTTTGGTGTGCCCTTTTTCTAATTTACTTTCTCTTTTCCTTTTTTGACAACATTTCTAACATATTGTGTACTTTGTTTTTCCCATTGGGTTGCAAGTCTTTTTTAATCATCAATCTTCGTGGTAGAGAGGTCGAGAGAGAGACGTACAAGTTTTAAAGACATTGGTTTGCATCTATATCACCCCTTTAGTGACATTTCACAATACATGTATATATTTGTTACTATATAACAATTATAAAAGAAAATTATAATATATATATAAAGATGTAAAACTCTCATCGATTTACAAAACACAAAAAACATTATATTTATAAAACATATATTAAATCAACAGAGACAAACTGAAAATGATACGGTATGATTGAAGTTCTATAAGATTTCAATCGACTCTATAATTAATTTCTTTCAAAATATATACCTATAATATCTAAGGAGTTGAATGGTAACCAAGTGCGGGACGTTTTTTTTGAGAAAAATGTGTGAGTCAGATTTAAGTTACTATTCACCATTTCATAACATTTGTGGTGCGTTTTGTTGTTGAGCTGACAACTATAATTAAAAAAATGAAATAAGCAATTTTTTGAAAGAAACGTGAAATAAAGGACCAGTATGTATGAAGCACCAAATAAGGTGCGGTTTCAAAGGAATAGGTGCAGTTTATTTTTTAAAAGGAGTTTAAAAATTGTAAAACAAATATGAGAATTAAATTAATTAATCAGTGTAATTATTTGAGAAGAAAATATATTTTAACTAGCCAAAATATTTAAAATAATTAGTCAAAGTTTGATAAAAGTTTAATTTATAATCAAATATTTAAATATATGAATGAATAAAATGTGCAAAAAAAACAGTCCATTATTAATTAAAGATTGGAAAATAGTTTTAATTAATAATTAAATTAATAAAAAAACTTTATATCAATATATATAAATATTATATATTCCGCACTATTTCTCATTCATTAACCGCACTTGTTCCGCAACCGCACTTAGTACCGTACCGCAAACCGCTTTTAGCTGATTCCGCACCACAAACCGCTGCCACCATTCGGAGCCTAAATCTCCCAAGTGAATGTGTTATCAATCTAACATAAGAAAAAAATATGATGTAATTTACATTAATATATAAGGAATTGGAGCCATGTAATTTACCTATCCATTTAATTAATTTTGAAAATCATAATTTGGAAATACGTAACAAAATGAATTTTCTATTTATATAATAAAATAAAAAAGTCACAAACTCACAATAACTTGGGGGTCTATTCATGGGCTAATTGGCATTATTAGGCTAAAATTCAACTATGATCGGTCTAGCTTTTGTTAAAGATAAAAAATGCAAACTTTAGGAAAACTGAATTTTCAAGAAATTTGACTTTAGATGTGTTTGCATTGTGTCAATCTTAAAATGTCAACAAAGTAAACTTAACGAATCTCTCTTTTGCTGGATTTTCTTAAAACACTGATCCTAAGACTCTCTTACATACCTTTTTTAATGTAATAAAGTAAGGAAAAAACATACCATAATACATAATGGAGGTTTAAACTAAACAAATTTCGTAATTCGTATCACTACATTTTTTCATCATCGTACACACTCACACACCGAAGGTCACTTCTCACTTTTCTCATTTACTATTCGTTTATTGCTTTTACTAGTTAATGAAAAAATTAATTAACATATACCCAGAGACTTGTGATTTAGTGCATCTTGTATCAAAGCCCGTAGGTTCGAATACAAAAATCTTAAAAATATTTATCTACACAAGTGAATTTGTTAGATTTTAAAATGACAATCTATGTTTAAACTTGTATATCGATCGGTCATAAGTAAGATACATGGACATATATGACATTAGCAAATATATACAAAAAATCGATTTTTGTGATATTTTAGCTAGAAGCTTATAATATAGGTGAGGTCAGCCAGTGGTCATACATACCAAGGGAATATGTTTTATATATTGTTTAACTAATGGCTAAAGCTAAGCCAATTATCTAAGGTAACATTTTAAATGGAAAAGAACAATTCTAATGGGGTACATCCAAAATTGGTTTTTTTTATTTAGCTACTAATAAAATACTTATTATTCAATGTCAATCCGCACCAATCTCTCCAAACAGGTCGTATTGTTTTGGTAACCAAGTATTTTTAGCATTGAGCTCCATCAATAATGATATAAATAAACTATTTAAGACCCAATTGTAACTCACAAGTGCACAATTAATAGTCATTTGTAATAGATTTGATGTGGAATTCACATGGAGAGTGAATTAGTACATTGAATTACAGGGGATATGAATAAATTATGAAAACATATTTTTATGGTATTTAATGAATTCAAATTAATTAAGATTTCAATTGATACAAAAATTTTGATTTCTTTCTATAAATCTGAGATATTTTATCTTCTCTTCAAATACTACCATGAATTTTTAAATGTTTTAGACTGGTAGAGGTCACTTATGTTTATTTTTGTCTTTGGAGACTTTGGCGATTTGTGTCGGTTTTAGCATTGTAGTTCAAAAATTTGAACAAGGTGTGAATCGACGGTATTCATGAGGTACCGGACCATGGTTGACATATAAGATGTTTTGTTACCATTTTTGTTCAATTTTGAAATTTTCCTTTCCAATATCTCCAAATCACTCTTCTCTCAACGATTTGAGTGACTCCTCAAAATTTATATGCTCATTATGTTGAGTCTGATTCGTCATTTCTTTCCTCAAATTGAGTTTGCGGTTTTCATGCCTCTCAGCTTTGGCGGGTGACATTTCTTCCCTTTGATTCATGTATATTAGGTGATTTGTTGAGTTTTGATTGTCGATTAATTCACGTGCATGTTTCATTAATTTCTTTAGAGTTTGATGTGGTGTTTTTCCAATCTTGTTCATGTGTTGTTTTTGTCGCTTTGTTGGTGGAGGTTGGCTTTAATTTACTGGAATAACTTGATTTACTCTTTGTTTTTACGATTCAGATTAGTTTGAAATGACTTTCTTTCAAATTTTTATCTTGATGACTATAGGTTTTGCTATAATCGTGTCTCATCTATACGTTTTCTCCAACTTTTCATCTTGTAATTTTTTTTCGGATTACGAAACTTTTTATGATACATTGTGAGGTAGGTCTAATTTGCTAAAGGAGGTTCCGGTTATCGATTGAATTGTCCCTGTTGAAACCTTGATAATCTGGTTTGTTGGCAACTCCGGGAGTCTTTCAAGCTGTGTAGATAATATGGGTAAAAACTTGACTGTTTGTCTCCTAGATTTTTTTCAAATTTCTCTTGATATGTATTGTAAATACCATTTCCTATTATGGTCAGCAAAATGAACGTACAAGACTTTTTTGACAAAATAAAGTATATATATTTTTTTACAATATATTAAACTTATAATAAAAAGAAATTTCGAAAGTGCAAAAAACGGACCCACACTCCACAAAGCCTGCAACACTCAATTATACCCACAACATGCAAACAATTATAAACATCACTTACTGACCTCCAAGTATATTTCTTCTATAAATGTAAGACTCTCTCACGACTCACAGAGCAAATAACCCACTTGTTTTAGCTATAGTCCAAAACACACACACAGAAGAAAAAGAGAAAAAAAACCTTGAATCTCTCTATCTTTAGTCAGCTTCAATATGGCTCCTCTACCTATTTCTTCTATCAGAGTTGGGAAAATAGAGGATGTTCAAGAACTAATAAAATCCAAACCAAACAAAATTCCAGAGAGATTCATTAGAGAAGTGAATGAGAGGGGGGTCATTGTGTCACACAAGACTCACTATCATCATCATATTCCTGTTATTGATCTCTCTAAGCTCTCTCAACCTCACACTCATGATGATTTTCTCTTTGAGATTCTTAAGCTCTCTCAAGCTTGTGAAGACTGGGGTTTTTTCCAGGTAAATTCTTTTAGTGAATTACCATATAATTGGACTTATCTTAATTATGAGCTAAGAATCTCATGGCTTGTTGTACGTACTAAAACATAGGTAATAAACCATGGGATTGAAGTGGAGGTTGTGGAAGATATAGAGAAAGTGGCGAAGGAGTTCTTTGAGATGCCATTAGAGGAGAAGAAGAAGTATCCCATGGAGCCGGGGACCGTACAAGGTTATGGTCAAGCTTTCATCTTCTCTGAAGATCAGAAGCTTGATTGGTGCAACATGTTTGCCCTTGGTGTTCATCCTCCTTGTATCCGCAACCCCAAACTATGGCCTTCCAAACCGGCCCGGTTCAGGTATAACACATGCATATATATATGTCCTTTTACATTATAATTACTTTCTCCTTAATACTTTTTTTACCATACATATATACAGCCATTTGTAATATTACTTCACAATATAATCATAATAATTTTAGTCTTGTTAAGAACGTTAATTAGTTCAAATAGTTTATACAAAAAGATGTCATGTTAAAAATCTATAGTACTATAGCTTAGAGATATTTTTTTTTTTGTTATTTAAATACATTCTCTTAAGATATATTAGTTGACTTAAAAAATAATAATTGTATTTTGTGAATAAAGTGAAAGTCTTGAAGAATACTCAAAAGAGATAAGGAAACTATGCAAGAGGTTGTTGAAGTACATAGCAATAAGCTTGGGTCTCAAAGAAGAGAGATTTGAGGAAATGTTTGGGGAGGCAGTGCAAGCAGTGAGGATGAATTATTACCCTCCATGTTCAAGTCCTGATCTTGTCTTGGGACTTAGCCCACATTCTGATGGAAGTGCTCTCACTGTTCTTCAACAGAGCAAGAACAGTTGTGTTGGCCTTCAGATCCTCAAAGACAACACTTGGGTCCCTGTTCTTCCTCTTCCTAATGCCCTTGTCATCAACATTGGTGATACCATTGAGGTATAGTAGTATATTATACTTAAGACTTAATTAATTAGACCATCTACATCAATAAAAACCTTTCTTTATTTTTTTAGAGATATTTATTAATATTTTAAAAATGATCTAAAGATAAAATTAAAAATAAATTGTTTACAAGAATTGAACTAATGCAAAGGACACATAATATCTCTTGAGCTTAAGAACCGATTCATAAAATTTCTCAAACAAGAACTATTTCTCCGAGTTTTTTGTTCTCTCTTATTTTTTAAACTACTTTTATTTACGAAATTGTGGAAGAAACTCCAGATGGAGTTGTTCTCATTGAGTTTTAACATTCACAATTTTTTTTATGTATGTAGGTACTAACTAATGGGAAGTACAAAAGTGTGGAGCATAGGGCAGTGACAAACAGGGAAAAAGAGAGGCTTACAATAGTGACATTCTATGCACCAAACTATGAGGTTGAAATAGAACCAATGGTTGAGTTAATTGATGATGAAACCAACCCATGCAAATATAGAAGCTACAATCATGGTGACTACAGTCATCACTATGTCACCAATAAGCTTCAAGGCAAGAAGTCCCTTGATTTTGCCAAGATTATCAATTAACTAATTATTATTTTAGTTCCCCTCTCCACTTAACTACTTACCACTTAATGGGTTTCTTAAATTCTCTTTTTCTTAAAAAAATCTATTTTAATGTTTATAATGTATAGGAATGTTCCCCACTTAGGGTTTTTAAAGTCATGATTAAATCCCCCAATGTGAATACAACTTGTAATATTTAATATGCCTATGTGTGTGGGTGGACTTGGGTGCATATATATGTAATATATAAGCCTAGAGGGAAAAAACTAATAATAATAACTTTTATGTTGCTTATTTTGTATATAAGCTTTCATTAGTTTATATCATTAAGCACAAAATCTTATCTTCCAAACCGGATCTCAGACCAATATTTAGAGTGTAAGTGTAATCGAAGGTTGATATTTTTTGTTTCGCCTTTCACGGGATTTGAAGTAGCGTGCTCAAAGATCTATTGGAACAAGTTTGGAGTCCCACAAATTGGAAAACTAAAAAAATCAGTAGAAACAAGACAAAAAAACTCCTTATCATTGTTTTGCCAAACGACAAAATTAAGGCTCCATTAATGTGACAAATAACAAAGCAGAAACTCTTTTTCATTATTAAGTATTAGGATGACGTGTAATCACATCATAAAAAAATGCATTGTCGGTTCTCATTCTTTGTCGTTATTGTCCCTTCTTAATAAAATATAATTAAAGAAAAAAAAACACCTTGCAGACTAAGGAGGAAATTATAGATAGCTTGGAAATGCTTTCACTAGAAGAAAAAATGGTTGGAGGATGATGTGGTCACACGTCAGTTTGAATGGTGGGACTAAAAATATTATATTAAAAGGATTTAACCTAAGATTACGACTTAATCATTCTCGTATAGAATCAAAATCTTCACTTTGTTTTTGAAAGCAATCTCTCTCAAAAAAAAATTCGTTGCACCTGCCTGCACCTATTTATTTACCATTTTAAGGCTAATTGTAACTTTTACGTTTGACATCGAATTTCTTGTCTAACGTTGTTTTCTTATCTTACGACTTAAAATTGAACCTTTTTTATTTGGTTTCATATTTCTAGAGTCTATGCATCGACAGTTCATTGTGAATAAGTTGCAATTGATTTTTATACATAGAAAAAATATTCTACACATCTATAATCTACGTAAAATGAACATCAACTGTTTAGCTAATTCAACTCTTTGTGGAAGAGCCACTAAGATAGAACCCCTGAGACGACTTTATCTGACCCCAAAATAGGTATGGACCCATTCCCTATCACAAACAGGTCCGAGTCAGATTCAGCCAAACCAAACATCTTCTATCCCAAATTAGGACACAATGGGACCGTCTGGACTAATATCCACCCGGGGTCCTGCTTGCAGTCCAAACTAGAAATGTCTATATTCATAGTTAGATTCAACCGAACTCACCTACAATTATTACTTCCAACGATTTTTTTCTTCCCAACAACGCGAACAAGAATGAAATTTATTCAAAGATGATAACGAATGGGGAACTTATTAGTATCTCGTAAGACAATGGACCGCGAGTCTAATAATTGACAGGTTACATATAAAAAATATGAAATTAAGGAAGTTTTTGTAAATCAAACACTGCAAATAATTGAGGTATATCGAGGGATTTTTTCTATAGGGAAACATGGATTTTACAAGAGATATAAGCATGCTATAAAAGAGAGAGAAGGTTAAGTCTTGGTTTTAGGATTCTTACTTCATGAGGGTACGAGGGCTAGAATCTGGTTTCTGATTATTCCCATGCACTTCTGAATCTCTGTATAAATCGGAAGGTTCTGTGAGCAGCAAGGCTGTAAACTTGCCACTGCTGAGTCTAGAACCTGAGCCACTTCACTTGGGGGGAATTGCCTCTCTGTACATTTCTGCATTGTGTTTTTTCCCGCAAGAGAATAAAGTTATGATCATAAACCCAATACAAAAATAAACGGAATTATGAAAAGAACACTGCACGAGATGACTATGCAACCCCTACAGTCAGTGAGAGCACAGAGAACATCATAAAAGGGTCATGTTTATCTCATGTCTAAGACTGTATGAATTGAGAACTCAGGCCTAATAATGTGACTGTATGATGTGCAGATAACTCTCAGCAGGAAAATTACTAAATGTATTTGAATTTTTCACCTGAATCATAAGCAGTGTGGCCATACACCGTGAAACAAGTTCAGAAGGGATTTGCAAGTCATTTTGGTCGAGTGATTTTACATGGGATTCATCTGCATGAGTTGAGCTAGGTGGATTTGGTGTAGGGAGACGCTGATCCTGGGAAGCTTGTGTTTGTCGTACTGATGATCCTTCTGTTTCATCTACTGAGAGCTGATTATTAACAAAATCAATGGCTTCTTCAATATTTACAACATTATTATCGTCTTTCCTCACTAACGCCAACGCCTGCAACAGATACAGAGATAAAATCGTTAAGTAGCCAAAACTGTTTAGTTAGACCTTTGAGGCGCAACGAATGATGAGTAAATTATCAAGAAGTTTTTTCCAATTTATAAGCCAAACAAAGAATCAGACCAACTCGTTATACACATACCTGTACAGCTCTGTATACCATTTTCCGTGCTTTTGATCTAGAACTTTCGACAATCTCAGACACGTGGAATCCATTGGTGTCAGATGCAAAATTGTCTACGTAGGCCAACTGGCCATCAGGTTCCCCTGATTCGCTCATGTGTCTTACTGAAGTCGGTGGCACATTCTCCTGGTAAGTATTCCGTTGCCTCAAGCCAAGCAGTGCCAATGAAACCTGTACACATTGAGAGATATAGTGTGAAACTTCAAGAGCTGCATGAGGTAAAGACAACAAGATGACGCTTATATAGTTATATTTCTTTCATAAACCCATACCTGCTCATTGATTTCGCTTAGCTGGAAGAGAACTGCCGCATATTGTTTCTGAAAAGATTCAGAATCCTTTAGAGCGCTATGTCCATCTTTCTGACATTCCACAACCTCATTGTTCATGCACTTAAGCTCTCTCAAAACTAGCTCCTGCAGCATTGTAAATTAACGTTTAGTTGAAATAGAAACCTTAATGTTGAAAGTGCTACATAAATATGACATACATGGCGGAATCATATATAAAATGAAGTAACATATTGAACCCCAAAGAAATTTCAGTCCTTCAAAACACTTATAAGTAATTTTTAGGTTTTCGTATATTCTTATTAGTTTATGATAAACTTCTTGTCTATCTGCTCACACTCTCTAGCAATCTTAATATGATGTGAAGAAAACAAAAAGTTTAATGCTAGCACGGCTGAGACACTATCTCAAAAAATGGAAGAGATAAAAAAAGGAACCCAGCCATACAAAAAAGAAATCATATGCATAGTGAAAACAATCAAGAACAAAACAAATCACAAATATCTATGAGTTTGAGAATTAACAGTTGGTCAAACCTTTTTGTCAAGTGCACGTGTTAGTTCAGAAAGAGCTTGGACATCAGCTTCTCTTGCATGGATATGTCCGATACTTGAAGGCTGAGAATCTAATAACTGGAAATCAAGAGCCTCATCGACACTATCTTGAGCTTGCAGATTCGAACTTGAGATATCTACCTGTAAATTTAAGACAAACTTGAATATGATTAAAACATATCTTCGAGATTGAAGTTAGCTGTACCTAAGATAACTGTGGTCAAATGCCAAACAAAGCATTACAAAAGAAGATGGAAGTAAAGATGGGGAATAATATCAGCTACAGTCTCAGCAAGAACTATAATTGAACATTCATGTGTAAGATTGGTAAAAGATCTGAACTATCTAGCTAGTTCCCTGGGTACTGTCCCAGGATAGACAGATGCTAGTCACAATTATTGGTCAAAGACTTTGCATAGAGAAACCCCAAAGATTGAACACCTTGTACATAAGAAACCCAGTAAACCACAAAAAAGGCTTTAAATTCATAGTTGTAAATAAATACTTAGTTCGTCTAGGTATATAGAAATATGACCTTCCACAAAGAACTACAGCATCTTGAAAAGCAAATATGAGGCCCAGCATGATGGTAAAAAATACCAACCTTTTCCTGCTTTAGAGAATTGCTAATGTTATAAGTTGGTGAGGATAAGGGATGGCCTGTCTCGCAGGAAAGTTTCAGATATCCTTCCGGCACACCTCCCTTTACTCGCTCATGCTTTTTCTCCTCACTTGTATTCTGAGTGTGATAATTCGAGAAAGCATAGTGCCTTGCAAGTGATGCTGGCATGTTTTCTAGAGGGTTCAGTGGCATGCATTCAGTATCCTTCACCAAAAGAGAAATGTAAATGTTATTGTGGTTTATCAACATTTGAATTCGCTCTAACTCTGAAGACCTATAGTTTTGAAATTGTTTCTTAGAGCTTTTTTTTAAGAACCCTGTGAAGTAAGCACACTGAGAAATGGATCAACTATCAAATGCTAAATTACAGTTGCAGGAAATTCTGTAGCAACATTGTTTATCAAACCTATTTGAGTTTTAATTTAGTCATATTCACAAATGTAGTTGATAGTGCTAGAATCAGTTTCTCTTTTTTACTATGGGTGGCTATCCCATATTCATGGTGATTCTTCATAAATATATATGCAAATATAGCATGGCAGAAATTACATATTCTACATATGCCAGACAAAGTTGCAGTGTCAGGAAGAGTACCTTAACAAATTCCACCCCTAAATCAGGTTGGTCAAACTGAATCCGGTACCTACAATGATCTACAGTTAGGACACTGCCATCGTGAATCTCTCTTGACTTTGGATGCAGGGAAATGACTCTCTGCGAAACATTTAGAGGCCGAGCAAGATCCATTGGAAGTCCTTCCCGCATTCCCGTGTTTAGTTCATCATAATGTTTCCTTACAGAGTCCCTGTATAGATATAGCTTTTCTTTTTCCTCCTTCAGAAACTGTTCAGAAAATCGTCTTGGTTTCCCAAGAGAACTGCACCAACAACATACTAGTAAGGCCACATACAATTCACAGAATAAAAAGGTAGAAACTTAACACCGTTTAGTAGTGATAACCTGCGTATGACACCCCATTCAACACGAGTTAACCTAGGAACATGACCCAATCCTACATGATCCAAGTATTCAACAAACTCTTGTCTGGCAAACCATGGGTAGTCTATTGCACTGTAGAACCATTCAAAGAGACACCATCTTCGTGCTCGCACATTAGATATGCAGTGTGAAAACTTCTCCTGCAGATTATAAGTATATGGGCATAATAAATAATCCGGGAACTCAACAAACTGAATTCCAAAGATATTAATGACCTTAAAATTTCACAGATTTAAGAATCAAAAAGTTCACTCACAAGAGTCTCAGATATCTTCCCATCGTCAATAGTTAGGAGTTTATCAGTGACTATCTTTCTTCTGCTCCTAACTTTAGTTGGCAAGTTGACTTGTTTTTTAGTGACTGCAGTTGATGGAGCTGACTCATCTTCTTCTACTATGTTGTTACTTGAGGAAGTACGATCCTGAGATTTGGCAGACTTCTTTTCATGGGAGTTTCGAATACTTGTGGACCGTTTACCTCTCCCAGTTGGCTTACTTCCCTCACATATTCCCTACAACATTACAATCAGTCCTAAGATAAAGCTACAAAAGAAATTCCACGAAGAAGAGTAAAAACCTAAAATATTTGCATAATAATTTGATTGTCAAGGATATATAAATTTTTTGAAGAGTAAGCAGATAAGTATTGTAGGCAATATTGTGATTGGAAGAGTTGTTTAGTGAAGCGGACACATACATTGTTATTAGGAAGCTCTATGACTTGTGAGCTCGCAGCAGGCTCATCTTTAGGAACCTGCACGAAGAACTTTAAAATGGTCATGAATTCTGATAACAGAACAGTAAAAGCAACTCGGTCTTTGTTAAATAAATACAGCATCTTTTACTTTAGCCGGTGATCCTTTCTGCCGACTCTTTCGGATTACAGAGCTACTTGGACTCTTTTTCTCAGCTTCAGTATTACAACGATTGTTGCTGATGGATCTTCTCTGTTTGGAGTTTCTGAGGGAACCACTTTTAAACGTGGATGCTGGATCAGCCCCTTTCGAGTCTGACGCATCAGATTTTCCAGCTCTCTTTGTCTCAGCTTGAACAGATGACTCTGAAATCAAACCGAACTCGAATTGAGAAAGTTGATACAGAACACCAATATTTATGAAAGTAAAACTGACTCTACACTTAATGATGTATCAGTGTCATTATATGTAGATGTTCAATAACATTACCAAGTTTGAGACAAGATTAAATGTATGATGCTTAAATGTATCTCACCAGTGTCTGTGGTAGTTTCAGGCATCATCAGCGATAGGTCTGCCAGTGTCTGGAGAGCATCACATGCTGTGTCTTCATCTGCAGATATATCATTTACAGGAAGTTGAAGTACGGTATAAACAGTAAAAATTGAAACTCGACGACATTACCATTCATACATGCAAAGAATAGAAGTAATTATTAGTTCAAATGAATTAAAGCATGAGCGAGGACCAAAAAAATAAAAAATAAAAAATAAATAAAGAATTAAAGCATGAGTTAAATTCCAAACAAACGAAGGAGATTTTAAAGTACGTCTACGAAGAGTCTTCACGAAGAATGACAGTACAACAGCTCATTATGAATTTGATCAAATTTGAATTCTAAGGTCAATAGGTAAGGCAATAGTAGGCTCCTATAGATTACCCAGACCAAAATAATAGTCAATGACATTACCAAAATTTATAAAATTTTAAGTTGAGAAACACAAGATAAAGCAAGACCAGCAGGTACAATAAGTCATACTATAATTTTCTAAAATACTTTCTTTATGGCTGGTTGAGATGAAGTGATTTTTTTACGTGATAGCTGGACTCTACTTGGTGTTTCTCTTAAGTCTACCATCATGTGCTCACCGGAATTACTAGAATTGACGTTTCTAGTAATTCCTTCTTTTTTTCCTACTTTGATGTGCATTACAGATATAGGTACATTCAAAGACAGAAGTGAGAGACTATACAACACACACCTGCAGTGAAGAGACTTTTTTTACTTTTCCTCCTTGAACCTTTATATCTGAGTCTCAAAGACTTCCTCTCCCCTTCTGACTCAACTTTCTCATCGAGAGTGCCTAAGCTTTGTGCTTCATCTGTACCACTGCAGGCTTCTTTTGCGTTATCTTCTTTAATGCCTACTCTCCTCCTATAGTAGGTTTTTCCTTTTTGCTGCAGTTCCATGGCACTAGAACCTTCTCCATGTATCAAGTCATTTCTACCTCCAGAATAATCCACATTATCAGCATCAGTGCTTCCTAAGCTTGGTTCATAGCGGGCATCTTCCATATCAGTAGCACGAAGCTTGGCAATAGCCAAGTCGATATCCGCACGCTGAAATTCAAAAGTTATCAGTCTATGCTTCTATAAAATAGTTCCCACTTAAGCAAAAAGGTATAGCTTCATTTAGTTGACTATATGCAAAAGGACTTTCATGAAATGCAGCTGAGATTTAGTTTCCTTAAAATTCTTCATATTCCTATTGTGTATACAAGAGGTCCAATTTTGAGGATCACAAGCTTCATGAAGGAAATACATGAAATCTAAGCAAGAGTAAAGGAGATTACCATTCTTTCACCCTTTTTATCAGGAGAGTACATCTTTGACTTTCTATTTGGTGTGTGGAAGTTCTTGGTAGATCCACCTCGTTGTGAAGCCTCAGTTAATACTAATGCAATCTCATGCTCCATATCATCATCAGTAGGATCCGCCTTCTGATTCAGACCTCTCTTAGCAGGTGATAAATATCTTTCCCTTGTATCCTTCTCGAGGGTATACGAGATGGGAATTCTTGGAGTCCTTTTCCCAACAGCACGGGGCACAGTCTCTTGGCACAGGCAGATTACGTTAAAAAAAAAGTTAGCAACCAGTAGACCTTTTCCATCAGAGAGATAAACAATGAGCCAATAAATTCTGCTGAAATAGATCTCTTTTATCACACATACATTAGTGAGCGTATCAACTTGAGTTGTATCTTCTCAGGTAACGTCGTTTTACAAGTTTCTAGTGAATATCATTAACACCAGCAAAAAAAAAAGAGTGGTTCTATCTAAACTAATTATGTAACGCATTCAACAATATGGTATGACATTCAAAGGACTGCAATATTAAGAAAAAAGAGAATTTGCACCATGTACAGACTCATATGCATCTATAGAATTGTGAGCGTGCATGCACAACTTGCGCTTGTGGATGGGTGAACAGATTTGAAGGCAACGAGAAACAGAGAGAACACTACCTGTTCGTCTCTTCTTCAGAGATGGCGAGCAGCCTGAAGAGGACCTGAACTGCAAGCGGTCAGACAGACCCTCTAATCCTATAGAAGGGTGATCTGAGGATTTCACTCTAGAGCGCTTAGGGGCTGACTTCAGCATTTCAATACCTTCGTTGCTTTCCTGTTCACTTTCACTTCCTCCATGCTACAGAAGAGATAAATAAGTTACAAAATAACAAAAACCAAACCAACCCCATACTACCAAATTATACCCCTTTGCGACAAAATTGGAAATACATAATCTCCAAGGCTCAATAACTACCAACCTCACTCCACCTCCCCGAAAAAGAACAAAGTCAGCAAGGCACATTTCTAACAAACACATAATGCTTAAATGAAAAAACACCCAACAAAAATGTAAGAATTTGTTTGTCCTCAGCAAAACTACATTTTTCAGTGACAAAATCTGAACAAACAAGAGTTTGAACCCCCTAGGTGGGCCAAACATTAACAAGAACAAAAATAAAACTAGCATCATTAGTACTAGGCAGATGTTTCATAGGATCGGGTGTATGTAAATTTTTTGTGTTCACAAATTCAAATAGTAACTTGAACTGGGCCAAATGGTTGTACGTTAGCTATAACCAAGATCAAATAACTATTTATATGGTTCACAAATCTTACCAAAACAGAGTAGTGATCAGTCATCATCGCATTTAGGCCAACCACAGAAGCAGAGCCTTCCGGAAGAGACAAGTAAGCCTAAAGTACACATGGCATAAATTTAGTTGAAAAATGTTTAGACGACAATCAATAGAAAAACCGGGGAAGGAGGAGACATGCTAACCTTATTCATAGTGTATAGAGCCTCTACCATTTCTGCAGAACGGCTATGTACAAAAGCAGCCACCTAAAAACCATAGACGAGAAAACATGAAAGCTATAGATGGTTTTGCAAAAGACATTATCATTCACATAACATGTATTGGAAACTGTGGCAGCAGTTTACTACCCTTCTTATCGTATAATGGGATGTTGTACTACAAATCATACTCCAAATATTTAAACATATATATTTTGCCAACAAAACTAACCTTTTTCCATTCTTTTCCAAATTTACGGAATCCATCATAAAAGCGCTCCAACTCTTCCTTGCTCCACTGAGGACCTAACATCTCTGACATCTTCCTCTTCTGCATGTAAGGAAGATTATAAGATATGCTTGGAAACCAGCAGATGCAATTTGTTCCAGAATAACAACAAACATCTGCTCACGCATTGGAGAGAAGAATAAAACAATGCATCCTCCTTGAAAATAGTAAGGGAGACGGAAACAACAACTTAATAGCAGAATAGATTTGAGTAAATGCTAATACCCAAAAAAAAAAAAATTACTAGGACCAATCACAAAGCAGATAAGTATCTAGGATGCTGAAGATTGGTATCCTTTGCAGCCTAACTATGCAACGTTTCACAATCACATCTCAGGCTGAGCAATACTAGTATCACCAATCATATATATCATATAACCCTACCGAAAGTTGAGGTCATCCACTGAATGTAACGATAACAGCTTACCCGTTGTTTGGTTTTGCTCATACTTTCTTCATCTTTTTGAGGAGAAACAGCTTTACTACGAGGAGTTTTCTTATACTTAGATTTCTTTGATCTAGAAGGCGCCATTAGCTAAGCGCTTCTATTACCTGAAACGTTCCCAAAATCGAAAAACCAAGTTTAGTTTGACCAAGATGCCAACCCATCATGCAGAATCCATCATAAGTTCAATCCGTGATTGAAATATCTATTAAATAGTTGATCATCTCCAAAGGAAATGTCTAACTAGATTCTGCATGCAAAAGCCAACTGATACTGTCAATACAAAAAGAAAGCCAATTCACAGTGTTAACAGTACTTGCCCTCAATAGAGTATGAAACCCAGATAATTTCTAAGAACTAGCTTCTCCTAATCAGAAATTCAATCTCCTTAAGCAAGTCCAAGTAGTTATACTGAAAATTGGGCGAATTCGAATCACAGAACCTAAAACCAATCGATTCCAGCTTCGAATTGGAACAGAAATCTGAAAATCAGTACACGAATTCCCAGAAAGAAAGGGAAGGAGATTTCAAACTTAGAAACTTCGCACCTAATTCAAAGATTGTTTTCTCCCTAATAGAAACGAACAAAATTGCAGAAACGACGATTAGAGCTCGATTACTTGACAATTCCATAAGAAAACACGGAATCAGATAGCCAAGGGCCTCAATCACAATAGCAAAATCAAAGAGAAGGGGAAAACGAAGCTTACCTAGCAGAATCCAAAATCACTTGGGAGCCATCGAGAGAGGGATAGAAGAGATAAATTAAGGAAAGCCGGAGAGAGATCGGAATGAATAAAGAGATCAGAGCTTCGGATTTGAGCGATCGATTCAGAGAAGAAGAATTTTGGAGAAGATGAAGAAGCTACAACAACAAGGAATTGGATTTTTGGGGATATAACCGCGAAAAACTTTAAAAGAAAAATAAAAATAGAAATCCGATAAATGTAAATTCGTTACAATTTGTGATCATTCCCCTAAACTTATATACCAACTTGTACATAAAATTCGCGTTTCGGAAATTGGAACCCGGTTCGAATCCAATGCCGGTTTATTTACTGGTTTACTCTGACTAAACCGCAATTGGATTGTATGCAAACCTCTTGTGAAGTCTGATCATAGTTTTGGTAAGTTTCTGAGTGATCCTTGTTGCAAATTGCGAAACTTTTTTTTTTTAATATTATTATTTAGAAGAGTTTCGACATTATTTATGAGATTATATCATTAGGAACAACAACAACATAGGCTTTGTCTGATGAAATCATATGGTGAAAAGCTCACTTTCCTGGAGTGATTTCGGTCGGGCCTTGTTCATTGGTCGAGTCTTTGGGGTAAATCTTCTCCAGCTCCTCCACGATTTCCTTCATCTTTGGCCGACTTGTCGGAGGAAACTTCAAGCATTGCAGCATTATCTTCGCAATAATCGCCACCCCTTCTACGGTGTACGCTCCATTGATTCGCATATCCACAAATGTATGTGCCTGAAGCCGGGGACATATCTATAGATTATGAATCAATGTCAGATTTTAAGTAGAAACGACGATTGGGCTTCCTGCTCTATGTGGAGAAAGAGAGGTTCTTTTTTTTTTTTTCATTACCCAGACAATCAATTCTTCGTTTGATGTTATTGAACCTAATTCTGTAGGTTCCTCACCGGTTATAAGCTCTACAAGGAACATACCGAAGTTATACACATCTTTACTCTCGTCGAAACTCTCTTGATTAACCATAGCAACCCTATACAAAAGATAAATCAAGTCTCCATTAAGGTGCAAGACTTAGGACTTAAACGAAAGAGAGAGAAAAGTGAAATTAGTACTCTAGATCATTGTCTTCGTCCCCTCTTGCAAGCAGTTGCGACAGTCCTGCATCTGGAACTTTGGCATTGAGGTCAATGTCAAGGAAAACTTTATCCGTCTTGAATCCCTTGTGTGCCAATGTAGGAGTAAAGATATGCAAGTGTTGCAACCCTCCATTACAGAAAAAACCACAATTTTAAAAAACCTTTGAATAAAACTAATGTGGTTAATTTATCATCTCTTGTTGAACTTGGGATTTACCTTTCGCGACTCCAAGAGCTATAGATATCCTTCTCTCCAACTTGAAGTCAACAGCTTCTATACAACGATAAGAGGATTTTAACATAAATAATCTATGGATTGAGTTTTGCGAGTTCATTACAATGCACTGACGTACCACGTAGAGCTCTAAAATTAATTAAATACTCATAAACGATCATGTGGTGCCCGTTTTCCAAATAGTATCCCAGAAGATTAACAACGTTACAGTGATGGAGTTCAGAAAGATAAGTAACCTGAGATGCAAAACAACACATGCATATATATATAAGTAACAACTCCATTGATTTTTTAATGAACCCACATTGAAAATGAAAACAACAAGGTTTGTTTGTGTTGTACCTCAGACAAGAAGTTAGGACAAAGAGAACCTGAAAGCCTTTTGATTGCCACCATGAGTGTATTCCCAATTAGCCCTTTATAAACTGGTCCAAGACTTCCGGACCCAATAAGATTACTCTCTCCAAAATTATTCGTTGCTTGGTTTAACTCTTGTAACGAGAACTTAATCAGACCTCCTGACATCCCTTGTAATAGTAACATGAGAATCAAAATGTGTTGCATTTACACATTAATATATATATATTATAAAAATGAATAACCCCAAAAGAAGTTAGAAATACTATAGATTTGTTTCTTTATAAATAGCACATTTCTAGTAGATATAGCTCTAGTTACGTGATTAGACTTACCAAGTCTTGTCCTAAATAATCCATTGTTGTCACTTGTCCTAGGTAATTCATTGTTGTCAGAGATGTCACAAACTAAATGTTTGCTGAATGGTCTGCAGATGTTGAATGGTCTGCAGAGGCAAAATGACATGATTATGATTGTTGCCACAATTGCAGCAACAGTGTACAGGACCATCGTATTGTGGTTCATCATCCAGAATAATATGTTACGTCTTCAGGAAAAAAAAAACAAAAAAAGAAAAGACAACATTAGACATAGTGTTTAATCATCTAAAACATGTTCATAAAAATTTAACATGGAAAAACATATCAAGTTAATGACGGCTAATAGATCTCCTTTCATATAAGACCGAAATCAAAACGAAACCAGTAGAAAAATTCAAAAAGAAGAAAGATCTCCAAACAGTTTCGATTTAAATGATTTTACAATTATCCATCACATAATATTTTACTTGCTAGTTCTTTTCATCAACTTTTGCACATGTTCGACAAAATACAAAATTAACAGTGATTTGATGGCAATACTGATTAAAATCAAACAATATCATATGGCCGGGAATCACATACCTTTTTCAGTATATCTTCAGGAATTCAAGAACTTTTTTATTTATGATCGATTTGTGTTGTAGGAGATCTTTGGGAGTAAGATAATATATATATAGACTAGTCCAGTGTTAGACTGTTGTCCAATGTTTTTTTTTTGTTTCTTTCCATAGAAAACAACGGTTTTAAAGAGAGAACTTTCCATACAATGTGTCTCTATACATGAGTAATTTTTTTTGGAAACATTTTTTCAATGGTAAAATAAAAATATATAAAATAAGAATTTTACAAATTTGAAAGGACGGCAAATTAAGAAAAAAAATTGAACCAATCCAACGAAAGATATTCTTATCTAACCGAAACTCTTTGCTGTCAAGCGGTTAATATACTATACATATATATATATATATATATATATATATATATATATATAAATTAAAATAATCCCTCTTACTTTTCATTAGTGGACCACATTCACAAGTTCAATCACCTTAAATTTTTACATTTGAAGAGGAGAAGATTTGATTCTATATGAGATGAAAAATGTCGTTATTTGTTATGATGCCAAATCATGTAACCCAAACTTTAATATTGTGATACACATACAAATCATGTAACTCAAACTTTAATATTGTGGCTAGACTTGCATAACTCTCCACTTGGTGTCATCTCCAAGTTCTGTGAGGTTCAGTTCACCTATTGGAACAAGATTGTCCACTCTTCCTCACTCACCAGTTGGTCAGTAATATGGAGCTTGAACTGTGGAGTGTGGTTGAAGGACATCCTGTCAGATTTTCTCTGCATGAGTTCTCGGAGATTACTCAACTTAACTGGGAGCCTTTCAGTGATGTTGAGGATTTAGAAGTATCCCACACAGATTTCTGGGATGAGATTAAAGTTCCACACAGTGTAGGACCCTCCTATGATAACCTGCAAGCTGTCATTACAATATACTTTACAATCATCATATGATCATACATAGTTAGTTAATATGGACAACTGATATATGATCCATCCATAGTGGATTACTTATAAGCTTGTTACATTCTCTTGATACTTAAGTTGTTCATTTATCCAGTATATTCTCATTACAAGATACAAACTAACACAAAATTAACTAACACAAAAGCATGAGTTTTCGAAAAAGAGAAAAAAGGTTAGAGTAGATGGATTTTAGAGTCATTTATGAACAAGTGGATGAAATGTGAAGCGGGTGAGAGAGATGATATTATAAAGTTTGAAGGTTGGTATTATAAAGACAAAAAATTGAACATATAAAAAAAATGGAGTCTTAGAGCTCCCATGCCATTGATTAATTGGATTTGTAACTCTTATATTAGAGGGGAGGAAGCATTGTTTGACATATTGGTTTACTGGATAATTTTCCCAAAGCGTCAAAGAACTGTGACATGTAACAATATGATAAGGGATCCACGTGGCAATTATAAGAGAGATTCATTAAGTTTTCATAAGGTAAATTATGAGACCTGATGATTTTTTTTTTTTTCAATTTACTTAGTGTGAATCATTTAAATTTCGCTAAAATTGACAACTTATATGGATGAAAAATGTCATATTCCTCAACAAACTTCAATACAAAAACACTTTCCTACATCAAATTTACAAGCATATCATGTACATTCTAGATAGAGCTAAAACTTGGAGATAAGATACCTTGGCATTTTAGCTTTCATATGCAAGTGGAGTCAATTAATTCATTTGAAAAATTATGTCCAAGATACTGAAGAGATGTCATTAAAACAACCAAGAGAAGCACATGGAGACAAAGAAGACAAATCAATCAATATGCATATATATCACCTTGGCTTAGTTACATTAGCATTTTTGGAAATATACAAATTGATTGACTCCAAGGATAAATCGATATATTTGCGTACATGCAATTTAAAAGATGAAAAATTCAAGAATATTCCAGATTCAACAACATCCCTTAACTTAAGCTAACTTCCACTTCTTTAGAAAGACCAGAAGCCACATTTTTCATCATCATAACCTAAAATTTTAACAAAGTTTCAAAGTTTTCAAAGCTCTTCAAGATTATAATTTCTAGTTCTTATTACTTTGTACTTAAGGGAGAAGAAGATTAGTTTATAAGGAGTTGGAAATTAAGAAGATCATATGTCCAAAATGGGTTATAGTACTAATCATTATATCAACCTCCACAACCACATAGACATATATATAACTCTTGAGACTTTCCATACAAAGTAGTTCTTCACGTATGCTTTAATGAAACGTACATAAAGTGAAGACACTTTTCAAAGGTCATAAGTAAATTCATAAATTACTCAAGATTACATCATCCAATTAAGTACTAGAGCCATAAAGCACCAGCATCCTTGAGCAACCTTTTCAACGAGCCATTTAAATGGAGAGTCATGACGGTATTAGCCGTTCCTACGAATTTTCCTCCCACAAAAACCGCTGGAACGGAGGGGCTACAGCCTAGCCGGGTTAAGGCCCACTCGATATCTTTCCCGTACATGTCCTCGTCGATCTCTACTATCGCCGGGCTCACACCTTGCTCGTAAAACAGCCTTTTAATAGCATGAGACATGCAACACGTACTCTTGCTGAATATCACAACCGCTCTTTGTGACGCCAATCTTGCTACCACATCCATTTGTATTGTAATACTCTTTTGCTATGTATCTTTATGTATCGAAGTTTTGTTTATGTGTCAGCTGAAGATTTTGTGGTGATGGTTTGTGTTGGAGAAGTGAGTTTGGAACTCTATATATATACACATATACTCACCTGGTAAATCTTTGTGAAGGTATCTTTGGATTAATGATGGGGCAAGGCTAAAGGAAGAATCTGAATTTTGGGAAGTTGGGTTGTGGATAAGAGAAGCAGATGATACGATGCTCGATCGAGAGTTGACATATGTGACTAAGATAGTGTGGAGTATAGTGTATAGAGATTGATATGCATATACTGTAAGTTGTGACCATGATGATGCATGAAAGAGTGAAATTCCAAGATTTGAGATCAATATTACGTGTTAAGAGAATGTCAACTTTGCATTGATTCTCATCGATCATCTCTTTTTCTTGGCGTATGAGGATCTTACGTACGTCGCCATTCTTGAAGAGTGAAACCGCAGACATGAATGCTTATAACTTAATTATGTCAATAAATATGATTTTTTAGAAAACAATTTTTTTAGAAAGTTTGGTTTTTTGTAATTGCGTGTATTTTCTTAGGATCGAAAAGCAATAGCATGTTGGTTTTACATATACTTTTTGTTAAAGTGTTTTACATATTCAAAAAGGGTTTATGCTAATTGCTTACTTTAACAAAAAGTTCATAGTCTTAGTGATATATAATATGATGGGCCATAAAATTCGTTGTGACTCTTTAGATATCAATGGAGCCAACTCCCAAAACAAGGAACCGTACGGTGATGCAAGTGGCGACATGATCGCTGTACTTAACGCATAACAACGTCATCTGCAAAATTCCTCAACTAGCTAGCTACAATTGGTTTATCGGTAAATATATCGGTTAACTAACACATAAATTAGTTAAGTTTCTACCTTTTGTACTACTAAACCTCTTATCTAATTATTTGTACTACAAACATTCTCACTTTGATTCGATCTAAGCTTGTGACTTAGACCAAATTTTGAATCAACGATGTGTCGATAAATTAATAGGCTGAAAAGACTATAGTGATATATCTCTATCATCTTAACTTTGAATCGAAATTAAAGGTGATGCAATCGTTAAATCGGATGTAACCGAAACCGTTGATGATTAAGTAATGTTGTAATAGGATCAGTCGCGTTGTAATACTAGTGGACGAATTTTGGGACCTCCTCAAGCTGATGCATGACGCAGTTTTATAATATATTCTTTTGCACTTTACACGCCTATTTTCCTTCTTTTTTTTTTTTTTTTATGATTCGATATTTATATTCCTTCAAATTATAGGAGAAAAGCTTACCTCAAGTAGTGTTCACCTACTCGAAAATTCTGTAGTTCCTTTTCATTTTTAGAAAAGAAATAAAGAATTATAATTTCAGAGTTGACACGGTGCTATTTGAAATTCACTTGTGTGGGTTGTTGGACCAATATATTGACATTTAACATATTTGATAAAATAAAAAATTATGGTCATCACCTACATACTCGAAAATTCTATTATTCCTTTCATTTTTTTTTTTATATATAATTTTAGAGTTGACACTGTGCTATTTGAAATTTACTTGTGTGGCTTGTTGGACAAATATTTTGACATTTATCATGTTGTATAATTTTTTTTTTTTTTTTATGGTCATCACCTACTTGAAAATTCTATAATTCCCTTGTCATTAAAAAAATATGAATTTATGATTTACAGTTGACATTAGGCTATCTGAAATTCACTTGTGTGGACTGTTGGACCAATATTTTAACATTTATCATCTTTTCTCAATGAAAATTTCATGGTCACCACCTACAAGTCTCTAGACAAATACGTCACTGGTATTTGAAATCTTTTTAACAACGAAAACAATATTTTTCATATTCTTTTTATGAATAACACGTATTATGCATGTTTTTAATTTAAAAGGCAACACATATACGACACTAATACAAAATCATTTGACCACATGCATGATCATTTGTTTGGGTTTTTAAAAAATATTTTACACTATGCTCCAAATTGTTTCACATAATTGAACAGTGATTTGCATCATTATTCATATACATTGTTCTCTTTCATTCATCTCGGTTTTTTTTTTTACATTTTTACTTTATTTTGAGGTTTTTTTTTCTTTATATCATTCATATGTTCCAGGATTCTGTATGTTGGAATAGGATGAAGGGAATATGATGACAAAATGAGAATAGTGTGACCATTCATGAATGTGCCATTCGGATAAAGCCATCGATTCTCCTAAAAATCACCCACTTGTTACAATCTCATTACCATTTCGCCGCCCCCAAAACCAATATTAGTTTCTTCCTTAACTCACCATGCACGTCCCCAAAACAGTTTTCTACTCATGTTTTATATACAAAAAAACATAATAAACTAAATTTTAGTTTATGTTTTCATCCGTTAATGACTCTCAAGAAAATTTAGCTCTTACAAGTTTTCGTAAATTTTATGTATATATATAGATCTTAAAAAAAAAAAAAAAAAAAACTCTAAACTAGTATCTACATGTCAGTTTTGTTTTTTTCTTTTGACATGAAACATATTTTTTCAATAGTATACTAGACTTCAAATATCTTTGAATTAGTTGCCTCACATCCTAGGATGATAGGATCTTTAAGAAGTAAGACGTATTAATTTTCTCTTTGCAAAGAAGATGTTAAACTAGAAATTGTCGCTTGGTGATAATCAAAAGTCTTAAGTACAATGTACAAAATGGAACATGACTTCAGTTATTCATCCAAACACTAAAAAACTGTTTTTTTTTTTTTTTTCTTAATTAAAATGTTTAATAGTTTTGAGATTCTTTGGCTTTTCTTTTTTTTTCTTTTCACACATGAGAGAAGTATTCTCAATAATAAACTTGGTCTAATCTTATATCAACGTTTATAATTTTGGTAGACATTAATTGGACGTTCAATTTTGACCTCACACTTAGTTATAAATTGTATATAATCTGATGATTAATCAAGAATTAGTTATTTCTTTTATGGCAACACTAAAATCAAAACCAAAACGGTTTAATGAGTCAAACCGGTGGACTAAGTGTCTATCTATGTGACGTAGAAAAATATATAGCTGACATTAACAACTGGTTCTCAAAGCTGTTGTTATTGCAGTGGTCTAAATTTAGGTGGGCTCTAAAGACCAAAGAGGTTTACATTAGTTTCTGTGTAAACGTAAAAGTAAAACCAATGGAGACTTGGGCTTTCATACTCTTGAAGATTTTAATACAATTCTAGTGTCTAATGTTAAGACTTGTGTACGTGTGGGAGCAATTAACTATGGTAATCCCAAGACTTTTGTTACAAGACTTGTAACAGTAGCTTATATTACAAGACTAGCGAAGAGTGTTTGGTGATGAATTTGGAGGGTCATCTATCATTAGGGGAGTTTAATGTGTCGAATCTCATAAGGAATCATATTTCGAGAAGATCACCAAGACAAGCTCTGGTTTTGTACCAAGGAATCCGCCGTAAAGGTGTCTTTTTTCCGGGATGGGTTCCTTTGCTTTTGAAAGCTTGTGCTTGCGTTCCACGGGTTGTTCTTGGGAATTTGTTGCATTCTGAATCGATCAAGTTTGGTATTTGTTCTGATGTTATGGTGGGAAGCTCTCTGATCAATATGTATGGAGAATGGGGATGTATAGAATCTGCACGGAAAGTGTTTGATGGAATGCCTGACAGAAATGTGGCTACTTGGAACGCTATGATCGGTGGGTATATGAGCAATGGTGGTGTAGTGTCGGCTACTGGACTGTTTGAACAGATTTCAGGTAGTAGAAATACGGTGACTTGGATCGAGATGATTAAAGGGCACGGGATGCGGAAAGAGACAGAGAAAGCAAGAGAATTGTTTGAGAGAATGCCTCTTGGGATGAGGAATGCGAAGGCTTGGTCAGTGATGCTCGGAGCGTATGTTAGTAATCAGGATATGGAGGCTGCTAGGAAGTTTTTTGAGGAGATACCAGAGAAGAACTCGTTTGTATGGTCACTGATGATCTCTGGGTATTTTAGGATAGGTGATGTACATGAGGCTACAGCTATTTTTAATCTTGTTTTTGTTCATGATTTGGTGATTTGGAACACCCTGATCGCTGGCTATGCACAGAATGGGTACTCTGATGATGCTATTGATGCTTTCCACAAGATGCAAGGAGAAGGGTTTGAACCAGATGCAGTAACGGTTTCAAGTGTTCTATCTGCTTGTGCTCAATCAGGTCGTCTAGATGTTGGCAGAGAAATTCACTCTCTGATTAACTCCAAAGGAATCGAGCTCAATCAGTTTGTTTCAAATGCATTGATCAATATGTATGCTAAATGCGGAGATCTAGAGAATGCAACATCCGTGTTTGAGTCAATAAGTCTGAGAAGTGTAGCATGTTGGAACTCTATGATCTCATGTCTTGCCATTCATGGGAAAGGCAAAGAAGCTTTGGAGATGTTCAGAACGATGGAGAGCTTAGATACAAAGCCCGATGAGATCACTTTTTTGGCGGTTCTCACTGCTTGTGTTCATGAAGGCTTTCTAGTGGAAGGTCTTAAGCTATTCTTGGAGATGAAGACGCAAGATGTGAAACCGAATGTGAAGCATTTTGGATGTTTGGTTCATCTATTGGGACGCTCTGGGAAATTGAAAGAGGCTTACGGACTGGTAAGAGAAATGCCTGTGAAACCAAATGATACAGTTTTAGGAGCTTTACTTGGGGCCTGCAAGGTTCATATGGATACAGAAATGGCTGAACACGTAATGACGATAATCGAGACTGTAGGAAGCATCACAAACAGTGACAGCGAAAATCATCTTGTGTCGATAGCAAACTTGTATGCACATACCGAGCGATGGCAAACAGCTGAAATGTTGAGAATCGAAATGAAGAAAAGAGGTCTTGAGAAATCCCAAGGGTTTAGCTCACTAGTTCTGACCTGAGTCTACACAAGCTGTTTCCTTATCAAAGAATCAAAGACACCTGATGCCTTCATAGACTTTGTTTATAACAAGAAAAAATATTCAAGCAGATATTGAACTGTTTGATGTAAATTACAACTGTACAGATCTGACATGTGTATAAGTCAGGTGGGTTCTGTCTGATGTAGCTAATGCTTTCTCCGTACAGTCTACTACTGGCTAATGCGAACATATCCACCAAAAAGAAAAAAAAATTAAAAAAATTAATAAAGGAAAAAGATAATTACGGGGCATTCGGAGAATTGAACTCCGGACCTCTCGCACCCTAAGCGAGAATCATACCACTAGACCAAATGCCCGTTTTTGTTAGACAATTAGAATTAAAAGTACATATTGTTAGGTTTTTTTATTTCCCTCCAGATTTGGTGAAACAAGTACACTCCCCCGCGCCGCGAAGCCCTAACGAGACGCTTTTACTAATTTTGCGCGCCTTAATACCACTGTCTTGGCTCTTCTTCTTCTTCTTCTTCTTTCTCAGTTGTCACTTTGAGATCTAGATTGAAATCGTAATTCTCCATCAAAATTTCCTCTACTCTTTCTTCCTAAGAAATCAATTTCTTCGTAAGGCGATTAATTGTTCTCGGAGTTTGTTAAGTGGATGAATCGAGAATGGCTGATGTAGACAGTAACGTTTCTTCGATTCAGGAGACCCAACCTATTGATTCTCTTCCTTCTTCGCCGTCTCATTCTGGTAATTCACTTAGGGTTTATCATTCTTCTTAAAGCTCTGATTTTTTTTTTTTTTTGGCTCTCCTCGATCTGTAATCTTAACATCAATAAGTGTTTGGGTTCAGTTTTTTCACTGTTAATTGTGTCTACTGTCTTGGATCTTTGATGTGTAATTGATAGTTAATTTCTCGAAAAAATTGGAAATTTTACTTCGCTGGAATTGGTTTGGTGTTGTTTATTATGACTTGACTTAGTTTGTTTTATCAATGTTAGGTGAAGGTAAAGATAATTGGCTTGGGAAATTCGGCGATGAGTTAAACGTTATGCAGGACACTGAACCTTTTGAGGATGATACCTGGATCAATGATGAATATATGGAGACTCAACTCATGGATACTGAATGTGATAAGGATGATTTTCTTCTTTGTGATGAAACTCAAGCTGTGGATTTGGTATTTGATACCCAACAAGAACCATTCGTAGAGGGGAAACAATTACTCGGAGCATCTGATGGATTGGCTACACAGGTGCTTGATCATTGTGATGATGAAGTTGTTGCGGATAGCGATGATGATGTTACTGATGTTTTGGAGGACAATAGCAAGCTCTCTGACTGTGGTGACTCACTTAGTAATGGTGGAAATCTGTTCTCGAGTGAAGATAATACAGAGCTTGCTGATGGAAAGATTAAATCAACAGACGCCCTTGATGCTCAGGCGAATGAACATGGAATTTCTGGTGAGTTTCTAACTAAAATTACAGATTTTGTGTGCGAAAACATGAAGTACTAGTGCCCTTGTTGTTTTACTTCTGGTTAAACATTAAAGTTGGCTATTGCGTACTTGGTTTATAACCTCATTGTTAATCTTTGAATCTCTTCATCAAGGTAGTTATGTTTTGTTGTTCCTCTATAATGGTTTTTTTATGGTTTCGGTTTAAAAAAACCAATCAATATATGCTTTCCAAGTAAAATATGCTGTCTGTATGTTCTCTTCAACTCTTTTGAAGAGTTTGAAGCTTCGTCTTTCATTTGCATTTGTGTTTACTGAGCTTTTTATCATTTTATCAGGTAAGGTGGCTAGGTTCGCTTCAGTTCGCTCAGCAGCTTTTCGTGCTCATGCTGTGGCAGCTCGTCTTGCAACCCAAAACAGTGACTGTTCAACTCTAGTCAAAAGTCATTTTTCGGGCCATGGAGCCAAACTTAATTCTAGTATTGGAGAAATAGGGAATCAGCAATGTCCTCCCACTATATCTGTTGAAAAGACAAATGACTTACGAACAGGAAGCAGAACTGCGAGAAAGCTTTTCCTGGAGGATTTGCCTGAAGAAAACGAACTTTCTGTTAATTTGAGTTATATCGACTCTCAAGAGCCTGGTGAGGCATCCCAGGCCAGTGCTCTTAACTTGGTTGAAAAGCTTATTAGTGAGTCTTGTCTAGAGTTAGCTCTTGATGTTGAAGCTGACTTTGGAAGGAGAACCGAAGAAAAACCAAAATATGTACCGAGTGTTAAAGGTCCACAAGAATTAGCGAAGAAAGCAAGTTACAAAGGTGAAACTTTAAGAAACGGTACTTTCGACTGGGATGATAATCGTGAGGATGAAGGAGGGGGTGATATATATCGTAGAAGGAAAGAAGAATTATTTGGCATTGCAAGTAAAGCACGGGGATCTTGTACCTTGCCTAGAGAACGGAAAAGTGAACTGATACATGAAAATCGTAGAGAACTTGCAGTTGCAGTGGATAAAAGAAGGGCTCATTCAGATTCCAGACTGTTGCAGTCTAGGGTGATTAGGAGCCAAAAGAAGATCCAGGCCGCTAAAAAGAATCTTGGCAAAGAGTTAGAGGAAGTTTCCGAGGACGGGAGTCATAAAATATCTGATACGCGCGAAGTGGCTGCTGAAGCTATTGATGCTCTGTGCTCTGGTGGCCCCGGTAAATTTGATGCTGAGGCTAGTTGTCTTACACGAAAGAAACTGTCTCCGAGAGAAGAGAGAGGGTTTGCTAATGTTGGAGTCATTACTAGACAATCCAAGGGAACTAAGAGAATTCAGGCTATGGGTAATGATGAATTGCTTAAAAGAAGAATGAAGAAGGCTAGTCCAGTTCCAAGTAAAGCTTGCGGGAAGAATATTGATAGGTCTTCAAAGGGTAACCATCTTGATAAGGAAGGTCCTTGCTGCTGGAAGAGAAAGAAGGTCCAGACTACTTCACGGGAAACTAGAAAGAGTCTTATTGAAGAGTTGGACGAAGTTTCCAAGGAAAGTAATTCCAGAATGTTTGATAGGCATGAAGAGGCAGAAGCAGGCCCTGATACGCAATTGGCTGCGGAAGCGATCAATGCTCTATGCTCCGGAAATGGCAGAGAAATTGACCCTGAGCCAAATTGTTTAATAGGAGAGAAACTGTCACCGGAAGCAGGCATTTCCAGTCATGGGGTCGTTACCAGAAAATCCAAGAGGATTAAAGGGATTCAGGCTGTGGATAATGATGTTGATTTATTGAAACGCAAAACCAAGAAGGCTAGATCAGTTCTTGCTGAGGCTTGTGAGAAGAATATGGAGAATGACAAGCCAGATATGGCAGATGAAGTTGTTTTGTCAAATACAGAGAAGCGTCTAGGAGAATTTTCAAAGAAACACTGTACATCTAAGCAACCAAGGAGAGGTGAAGCGGATGTGTTGAGTTATCCCAAGCGGAGAAGATCAGCTCGTATTTCGCAAGATCAGGTTAACGAGGGAGAGAGAAGTTCAAGCGCCGCTTTTGATACTCCAGTTAAGTCTAAGACGGCTTCGAAGATTGTATCACCAATATGCATGGGTGATGAGTATCATAGACTGTCTTGCAAGGATTCTTTTACATCAAACACTACAAGGGAATTCCTTAGCTTGACCTCAGCAATAGCAGCACCTGTTATTCCCGAGACAAAGAGTACAAGAAAGAGAAGGGATTTGGGTAGTATACGTGTCTTGTTCAGCCAGCACCTTGATGAAGAAGTGACCAAGCATCAGAAGAAGGTATAATTTGTGTTTCTAACTAACTAAAACTTTAGTTATATTTGACTATAAAACCATATTCATTGCTCCTTCTTTTTCAGTGGGTAGGGAAGTTTCAGTTCTACATTAACTTAGACTTCTAAACAAAATAAACTTCTAACAGTCGGGCATTTGATTAACAGATTATGGCTAGGTTTGATATCTCAGAAGCATCCTCCATGATAGACGCAACACACTTCATAGCCAATAGCTTTATGCGCACAAGGAACATGCTGGAGGCAATTGCTTCTGGAAAGCCAGTTGTCACAACACAATGGCTTGAAAGCATCGATCAGGTAAACATTTATGTGGACGAAGGTCCTTACATACTAAGAGACTCAAAGAAGGAGAAGGAGTTCGGTTTCAACATGGGGGTTTCTTTGGCTCGTGCACGCCAGTGTCCTCTACTACAGGTATTTAACGCCCATTTGGTTTCCATTCATTTTTAGCTGTTCGTTTTCCTTTTTGCTCATTACTTTTACACCACTTCAGGGGAGAAAAGTCTTTATCACCCCAAATACAAATCCTGGTTTGAACACAATCACAACTTTGGTCAAGGCTGTTCATGGACTGGTACACATTCTACCTTTTTACACTTTCATGTGAAAAAAAGAAGTGGTCTCCAAAACTTTTTTTTTTTTTTCATCAAACTGACTTATTCTGAAACCAAAATATCAGCCTGTAGAGAGACTGGGAAGGTCAGCCTTAAGTGAAGATAAGGTCCCAGAGAATCTTCTGGTTTTATCATGTGAAGAGGATCGCGATATCAGCAAACCGTTTTTAGAAAGAGGTGCATTACACTTTGGATTATATAACTTCTGATTATTTATGCGGTAGATCAGGGAATTCACAGCTTTTCTTTTTCTTTTATTCTCCTCAGGGGGAGAGGTCTATAGCTCGGAGTTACTGTTGAATGGGATAGTTACTCAAAAGCTAGAATATGAGAGGTTGGTATCATTATCTGACAAAATAATCTTATATTTGTTGAAGGAAGCATATTGCCTGATCTCATTTATTTCTCTCTGGATCATGAACTTTGTCAGGTACCGTCTCTTTACAGATCATGTGAGGAAAACACGGTCAACGATATGGATCAGAGACGACAAAGGTGATTTTCAACGCCGTAGAGGTAAAGGAGGAAATGAGATCAAACATTGAAACTCCTTTCCGAGAGCTTTGTTGTAGATTGAGTTCATTAGATACATTTTGGCAGTGGTTGTATATGTAAAATACTGTTGTCTTTGGCTTCAACTCATGTAATTAGAATATAATATATACTGCTTGCACTGGTCTAAAGTCATCCCGAGTTTTATTGTTTCGTTCTGTTTTGTGATGATTGTTGCATTTTGAGTAATTATAAGATGTCCTCAAGATGACCAAAAAAAAAGCAGTTAACACGTCCCCTTTCGTTTAAAATCTGTACCACAAAAATATCCCATTTCTGAAAATTTGTCATCTAACCAAATTTAATTTTCAAAATTAATACCGAACCAGATTAACTGTCAAAAACTCCTTTACAAAATATAAACCGCCATTGCATCAAAGATTCAAAACAACAATATTGACCTATTGGCCGGAGAGACATTTCTTGTCGCTTCAACATAAGTCACTCTTTGGTCTTCATTTCACCAATGACGAAAGAAAAGAAAAAGGATAATGTCAGAGTAAGATCTTACTTAACAACATCGTTTTTGCTAATCTTTTGCTTTTACACTTGTTTTATTACAATACTTGATTTTGTTTCGATCTTCTTCTATATGTTGTAGTATATGGATGTTGAGTACAATGTATCGATGCATTGTAACCAATGTGAAAGAAAAATCGCTCGAATTATTTCCAAATACAAAGGTAATAAGCAAAGTAACGTTTCCTTCATATTCTTTTCTTCAATATAGTTTCTCTGTTTTGAAATGATGTATGGATTTGTAGGAGTTGAAACATTTCGGACAGATATGAATGATCACAAGGTCTTCGTTACTGGTATGATTGATCCGAAGAAGTTGTTGAAGAAAATAAAGAAGAAGACAGGCAAAAGAGTGAAGATTGAAGCAAAGGAAGAGAAAGATGATGAATCTAGTAAGGATGACGAGAACCAAAATGTTCTCGTGATCGATATGGAACCGAATGGTTTAGGAGATGAGTCGGTTTTCGGGTATAATGATTGGGAGACTGAGAAATTTATGGTGTTTAGCGATGAAAACCCAAAAGCCATATGTTCGATTTCTTAGTGTAGTGGAATACAACACAAAATCATTCTTGAAAATGTATTCGAATAAGTTCTGAGGAAGTGATTATATTATTTCTTTGTAAGGATGTAACACACTGGTCAAGTCCAAGGCCAATCTTATTCTCTGCCTTTGGTATTATGAAGGAAAAGGTTGAAGATGCGGGGACAGTGAAGACCGATTTGGTTTCTCGAGAAATGTTAAAAAAATACAAAAGGATCGTACATATTACAAGAAGCACAAACAAACTACTAAACTAAGTATTAATTAACTACCTATCCAACCGTTTAGAACCTTCTGCCGGAGTATTACAGCACTCTGCGTAGTAGAATTCAAGTATGTAGAATGTTTGTGTGTATATGGAGTAGTCACCTATTTCAGACCTCACTAGTCCCAAAACAAGGCTTCTCTAGGTGTCCCTATTAAGTTAAGCGCAGTGGCTGCAATGTGAGAAGCTGTGAGGCCAGCTTCAGCCAGTTGATCCATTGGTGATCCATGTTCGATATACCGGTCAGGTAGTACCATTGGTCTCCACTGTTGTAAAAAAAGATAGCATTCTGTTTAGAATACTTTCTTTATTGTAGAGATACAAATGAAATAGAGAATATGCAAAATGTAGTGTACCTTGAGCTTTCCATCAAGAAGGCCATCGAGGGCAAGAAATTGTACCACATGCGATCCAAACCCTCCAATTGTACCTTCTTCAACCGTGATCAGAACCTCGTGAGATTTAGCTAAGCTGCGAATGAGACCAATATCTAATGGCTTGCAAAATCTTGCATCCGCAACAGTTATCTTAATTCCACGTTCATCGAGCATAGAAGCAGCCTCTAAACAGTTTTGAACGGCTGATCCATAGCCCAAGAGCGCGACCCTCCCGCCTTCCCTCAAGATCCTACCTTTTCCAATCTAAAATAAGAAACCACAAGTAAGATAAAAAATTTGTATGTTCATGAGAATGTTTTATAATATATATGTTTTTTTACTGAACATACCTGTAGAGGAACACCTTTCTTCCCAGGAGTTGAAACGCCAATACCGTTTCCTCTAGGATAACGGAAGCAAGAAGGACGGTCATCTATAGCTGCAGCGGTTGCAACCATGTTAATGAGCTCTGCTTCATCTGATGGAGCCATAACTATCATGTTTGGAAGACATGCCATAAATGTCACATCAAATGCTCCACAATGTGTTGGACCATCTGCTCCCACAAGTCCTGCTCTGTCCATCGCAAATCTCACAGGTAGTTTTTGTAAATCAACATCATGTACAACCTATACAAAACAGAATCAGTAACTTCTTAGAAAGCACAAAAAATGACACAGATAAATCTTAAGGAGACCGGACTTTCCACAAGTTGAAAACTGTTTAATCACCTGGTCATAAGCCCGTTGCATGAAAGTCGAATAGATTGCACAAAAGGGCTTAAGACCTTCACAAGCAAGACCAGCAGCGAAAGTAACTGCGTGTTGTTCCGCTATGCCGACATCAAAACACCTTGTAGGGAAATGGCGCTGGAAGAGATTCAACCCGGTCCCTCCTCCCATGGCTGCATGAATGGCAACCACATCTTTGTCTGCCTCTGCTTCCGCAATCAAAGCCTCCGCAAAATAGGTTGTGTAAGGCTGAGTCTTAGGAATGCTTTTAAACTGTTTACCTGTTTCTGGATCAAACTTCACAACTCCTGGAACAACAAGAATAAATATATATATGGATCAATCCAAGAATGCATAATCAAGATAGAAAAAGGATAAAAGACATGTCAAAACTAATTTACCATGATACTTGTCATCAGCCCTCTCTGCGTAGGGATATCCTCGACCTTTCTCAGTTACAACATGAATAAGAACCGGTCCTATGGTCCTAGTGCTCTTGACTTCTTGAAGAATGGAAACCAGATTATCAATGTTGTGTCCATCAACCGGGCCAATATAGTAGAGACCAAGTTCTTCAAACAAGGTGGAACCATTCCCACTGATCATTCCACGAGCATAGTCATCTACCTTTAAAGCTAGTCGGTGCATTGATCCCCCGATTTTCTTTGTCACACCCTGTAAACAACATAGTAAACTTTTTTAATTTCCACAATATTTCATAGTTTGGTTATTCTTTCGGCAAGCACGAGAGTGGTATTTACTTGCCTTGGCAACTTCTCTCAATTCTCTGAGAGGACGATTAGACTGTAACTTACTAAGCGCACTGCTCAAAGCTCCAACAGGTGGAGTTGGTCCATCTAAGTTAGCAGTTGGCAAAGAGACTTGTTTGTTGTCATTGAGAATCACAATCATGTCGGACTCTAAGTAGCCAGCATTGTTCATGGCTTCAAAAGCCTGTCCAGCTGTCATGGCACCATCACCTATTACCGCAACCACGTTGTTGTTCCTACCCTTCAAATCCCTTCCCACAGCCATTCCTAATGCCACATTTAAGATCAAAGTTTTTTAATCCGAAATATATAAGAAAATGAACGAATACACTCGTTATCAATCCGTTTAGAGTAGAACACTCAGAAAACATAAGACAGAATCGAATATAGGCCGTTTCAAACCCGTGAAACTTAGCAGAATAAAGGAGATTGTCCTATATATTTAGTCACAAGGCAAGAACCGGAATGATGATTACCTAAGCCTGCAGATATTGAGGTGGAACTGTGTCCAGTGCCAAAGGAATCATGTTCGCTCTCTCCTCGCTTGGTAAAGCCGGAGAGGCCATTGGTTTGTCTCAATGTCTTCATCTTATCTCTTCTCCCTGTTAGTATCTTGTGAGGATAAGACTGTCAAGAGAAACAAGAAAAAAAAAAAAACAAAGTCATTACATTTTTATCTAGTAGGAAAATTCATACACAGAACCAAACAACATTACAAAACAAATTAACCAACCTGATGACCAACATCCCAAAGGATCTTATCTTGAGGAGTATTAAAGATGTAATGAAGAGCCACAGTTAGCTCAACAACACCGAGATTGGAACCCAAGTGTCCTCCAGTTTTCGAAACATTGAAGATAACATCGGATCTCAACTCATCCGAAAGAACTTTGAGTTCCTACATTATATCCAATTTCAAAAGCATAAATAAACATTTTTTCATCCTTGATTCGAGGCAAAGCGAAGGTGGTTGGGTTAAGACTAATACCTTGGTGCACAGATTTTTCATGTGGATTGGATGGTTGATTGTGTCTAGCAAAGGAGTTGGTGGTTTCTTGGAATAATATTCACCTTTTTCTCCAAGTGAGCCATGCACGCTTGTCTGTACTTTTGCCTGAACAAACATATAACACATAAAAACAGATTCTATCATTTTCGATAAATTTGAAACCTCTAGGATCCGAAACAAACCATATTACGAACATTCAAAAAAATGAACCATTCATTTTGAATTTGACAAAATATTAAACCCAGTAAGATACTGATTTCAACGTTCATAAAAACAGAGTTCCTTGAAAACAGAGTCGTACTCGAAAACATTCTTCAAAATCTTGACTAGAATGAACAAAATAAAATAAAAAGAAAATTACAAGAGAATGTAATATGATTTCTGGCTTCAAATATATAACCAGTAAGTGAAGAAAACTCTTACAATGCAAGAGGAGCTTCTTGGGCATAGTGAAGGAAAATCTGTAACCAAAGATCGAGTAGAAGACAGAGAAGTAGTTTTGTAATGTTCTAATGAAGTTTGTTTAGTTATGTAAGAAGGGAAGGAAAAAGTAGAGAGAGCCATTTGAGAGAATTTGCTAAACATCCACAAGAAAAGCTAAGGGTGAAGACTTTAAACGTCTCGTATGAAAGTTGTCACTCAAATTTATAGGAATGGATCTTCACTGAGATATATGACTTAACTCATAATGCCAATGAGATTAGAATCAATCCTTAAATCTATAGGGTAAGACGTATGATAATGAGGATGATGATGAATGGTGGTGTATTTAGAAAAATGGTTATAGAGAGGAGATGACAAGAAGAAAAGAAAGCCTCTAAATTTATAATGCTTACATCACAACAAATATTTTATACTTTGGAAACATTTGATACAGTCTTTACACATGTCCTCATGATCATTCAAAAATAAAGTATACTATATTCTTTCATGAGCCAGAAAAGTAAACATATCTTATATTAAAAATCTTTTAAACCTTAAAAAAAAAAAAAAAAAAAAATCTTATACTATACGGAATAGAATTTGTGCATTGTTTCTTGTCAGATTAATAACCAAATGAAAACATAAGACGAATTCACATCATCTAAATTTCGAATTTGGCTCTTTCCATGTTGCCATCTTAAAAAGAAAAAAGAAAATACAAATATTTCACTTTTATATGTCAAACATCATTTTTGGAGATTATAAAATACAAACGTATAACAATATCAGCTAAAAATTACAATTTTCCTGATATAATTTGGAATTTTCTTCTTATTTTTATTTTTAACACCTACTCTATCATTTATTACAAATGATGAAAAATGTTACATTGGATTGTCAAGAATTGGTACGCCTGATTAACACAAGTCTGGATCATATAGAGCTTGTTCATCATCGCTATGATATTTGGTTCTGGATGAACAAATTGCCGTTATGTTCTTTGACTCATGTCTCTCGCGTAGCAAATACTTTAGCTGATAGCCTTTCAAAGGAAGCTCTTTCCAATGTTTCGGATTTTGTAATTCATACTCTCCCACCTTTGTGGATGAATCATGTATTGTTTGACATTTTTAATTAATAAAATCAGTCGTTAAAAAAAAAAAATGTTACAAACTCTTATTAATTTACGTATCACAAATAATTTTATTTGTAGCATGTTTGAAATCTTATGTACATTTGTCTACATTTATCAATATAATTTTTAATAAATTGCACTATATGGAAAGATTCTTATTTGTGTTTGCATTTCACATTTATATAACAATAATGATACTAATGTAAATGTATAAACCAATTATATTATTGTTTTTTTAAAGATTAGATATAAACTCCAAATTACTACAATATAAATTTATATTTAAGTATATGAAGTCTAATACTGTACGTTCATACATAAATGTGTATATGTACTATTGTAAATTAATAATTCTGAATACAATTTTATAAAATAAAGTTGAATGCGTTTGACGTGAATTTGAGATGTAGCATAATTATAATTCACGAGATTATGACATGTGTTTTTGTTAATTGAGATTATGAGAAATGTTATTATTCACAAGAAAAAAAATAAAAGAAATATGTGAATTTATATATAAATAAGGTTTATGGAAAAAAAATTATCAAAACAGAAAAGTCATATTTGTAAATTGTTCGATTATACTACGACATATTTTTTTATTTTAAATTATAAAATTCTCAAAAAAAAAAAACTTAAATAATATAATTTTTTAATTTTGGTAATTTTAAAATTGATGTATTTTAAAAAATAGATCCTAAAATTATGGTATGTTTTAAAAATGGTAGCTACATGTTCAATGTATATGTTAACATTATTATTATCATATTTTCCAATCTCATTCATTTTATTCTCTAATTTTTGCAAAAAATTGTAATATTAGTTAAAAAAGAAACTAAATCTGAAAAGGAATATTAGAGCATCCCCATTGCACAAATGCAATGGGTGTCTTCCCCAACAAAAAGAAAAATAAAAAAGAAAAGAAATAAATACATTATAATATTTGTGGGTGTCTTAAAACATTAGATGAACAAACATCTTCAATCAATGAAAATTGATGTTAAGTTGTGTTGNTTTTTTTAACTTTTCAACCTTTTTTTTTTTTTTTTTTTTTTTTTTTTGTAAATTGAATTTTTCAACCTTAACTTAATGTTTGTTTAGTTCGTTGGATTCAGACTGAAGTTTAGAATTCAAATGTCAATCTTGTGGTAGTCATGAAATACCCCATTGTGTGTGAATTAATCTTCATCGAACCTTCTACTTCCGCATCTCTATCAAAGTCTAGTTTTTGATTTTAAATACGTTGACTACTCCTAGTTTAGTCTCACATCATATTCACATCCACACAAACACATTCCGTAACTAGATTCTAATATACGTGACAATATTATGCATGTGTTTCATGTGTGTTGACTACTCGTACTTCNTTTTTTTCTCTCTTTTTTTTTTTTTTTTTTTTTTTTTTTTTTTTTTTTTTTTTTTTTGAAAAACCAATAGGGTAATTTAGACTTTTAACACCTGACTAATTTTTTTAGGGAGAGAGTAGTCATTAAATAAACCACTCACTAGATGTTTTAATAAATCTAAAGGGTAACACCATTTCGACTGGCTAAACAAAATTTGTTAGATAATTCGGCGTTGAAGAAAAATTAATCTCTAATCAAGACCACAATACGATTCCTTCTCAAATATGAAACCACTAACCTGAACCGGATTTGAGCATAGGAAGGTGAGTGAAACTACTTGAGTCCTCATTCTAATTTCTTGGGCCCCCATTTTTTTTTCTAGACAAAATTTTGAGTGAAATCCATGGTTTCTTTCAAAAATTATCCATCAAAATATGATAATCGAGTTTTGCAACCATGTCCCTATCTATCCTCTACCTATTATTTGAGAAGACAAATTATTGAAAAAATCCTAGGTGTTATAATATTAGTGGATAGTTTAGGTTCTAATGATGACTAAAGAATGACGTGTAAAATGTGACTAGGTTAAAACATGAGATGATTAATGATTATTGAAAAATCCTAGGTGTCATAATATTAGCCAATAGTTTAGTTTCTAATGCTGACTAAATAATGACGTGTAAATGTGACTAGATGAAAACATTAGATGATTATTTTTTCAGGATTGAGAGAGAGATTTCCCGGAGAATGCTATTGGATTATGGTAGGGACGCACTTAACGCAGTTTATGAAATTATTTAATTGGGTCCTTTCTAATAAAATATTTTACTTTTGATACAGTATTTTTGACCTTCCTAAGAGTTGAAGGAGATGCACTAGAGGAACCTGAAGATTACCATTGTCCTAAGAGTTGAAGTTTGGGAGATGCTTTGTTATTTTGGTTTTTTTTAATAAGATATTTACATGATGTTTTTTATTTTTCGTAATCTCTACTCATTTTTTTCTGATTAAAGAATGTTTCCATTCGCATCACGGTCCAACGTCGAGGTACGTATCAACGAACCAGGATTCGAAGCATCTTGGTTTCCAGCTATATATTTAGCCAGAAAAGATGAGGAGAACTGCTATGTCGAGTATGAGACACTGATGCTGGAGGAAAATCATTCTAGGTATCTCATCGAAGAAGTTCGCATCAATGACATCTGGCCGTTTCCTGGCGATATCGTTCAATATGATGGTTTTGAGAAAGATGATATTGTAGATGCTTGGTGGGGTGGTGGTTGGTGGGAAGGTGTTATACGCGCATCTCTTTCAGGTCAAAGGTTCGATGTTCGTTTTCCAAGACATAATGAGACCAGAGTTTTCCATGCTTCCGAGTTGCGTTTACATAAAGACTGGGAGAATGGTCAATGGTTTTTAAATAAGATTTATAGGATTATGGTAGGGACGCACTTAACGCAGTTTATGAAATTATTTAATTGGGTCCTTTCTAATAAAATATTTTACTTTTGATACAGTATTTTTGACCTTCCTAAGAGTTGAAGGAGATGCACTAGAGGAACCTGAAGATTACCATTGTCCTAAGAGTTGAAGTTTGGGAGATGCTTTGTTATTTTGGTTTTTTTTAATAAGATATTTACATGATGTTTTTTATTTTTCGTAATCTCTACTCATTTTTTTTTTTTTTTTTGAATCTAATTGTTTTAAATTGATATATATCTAAGAAGTTAAAGTAGTAGCGAAACCTCAATTATTGTTGAAATTAGGTAGAATCATTTAATAAATGAGATAATCTCTTTTTTTTTTTTTCGTAATCTCTTATTTTTTGTATCATATTCATTCATTCTGCTTGATATATATCTAATATATTCTATATGATACAAAAATAGAATAATTAATGATGATAAATATGATATATAAGATTTAGTTTGCAAATCTAGATAGCTAGCATGCCTATTATAATAAATAAATTTGTTTATAATATATATATATATTTAAAANATATATATATATATTTAAAATTAATATTAGATATTAATCAGATTATATATAAGATCTTTTCTCTTGCTTTTTTATGGATATACGTACATAATTTTCAATGGATATATACTACTTGATTTAATATGGTTTACATGATATCATGTGTACAAAATATTTCACCGGGAATTAGATGTTAAATATTTGAGTTGTATATATATATTAACCTACCTAACGCTATA
>OVAF01000193.1:0-57570 GCA_900406245.1 Odontarrhena argentea | reverse complement strand
TCGGGCGGGTTCGGTTCGGATTTTCGGATTGCGGATATTTTGCCCACCCCTAGTTATTTGTGTGCATATATATAATTACAAACATAGATTCCGAACAAGTTGTTACATGCATAAGTTTGTAAAGTCTTTTCAAATCAAGGCCATTAGCAAATGATTAGTAATGGTAATTATGTAGTTGGGCCCAAAAAATAAAAAATTATGTAGCTGGGCCAGCTATTAAAATGAAACTTTTATAACAGAAGAATAAGAATCTTGAAAAGATAGTAAAAGTAGGAAGAATAGTTAAAGAAAATGGAAACAAAAAGGGGAAAAAAGAGAGAAAGGAAAAAGTTTTGATTCAAAGTCAGAGAGAACAAAAGGATGAAAAAGAGAACCTTTCATGCGGCGAACCACGTTTCTAACTCTTCTTTCACAACCGTCACAATCCATTTTCACCTTGATATCCACTGTCTACACAAACCACATAAAATTACGTACTTTTATTGAATATACATACGTACGTATAATCCTCATATATATCGAATCTAACTTGGAGATTGATCTAGTTTTCATACATATAAAGAAACAATTTCATGTTACATTCTAAAACGTAACATTTGAAGTTTATGCACACAATAGTTGAAGTTAATCAAATCATATGAATTGTTCATCTAATATGTACGGAAAGTATATAGAGTTGAAAAGGGTACTGAGAGAAGAACAGACCTGCAATGGCTTACGCTTGGTTTTGGCTTGAGTGTATGTATATGAACAAAAGCTAGAGATATAATCAAATGCACCCATACTACTCTCTCCTTCTTCACCAAAACTATATATGTATATTATATTTTATAAATGATCAAATGTGTAAATAAAAAGTATAATGTTGTATTTGTGTTTATATGTATATATATATAAATATATATATGAGTGTGTGTCATGTGTTTATATATAGAGGAAGAGAAGAAGAAAGAGGCTTTCTTAATAGAGAAGGAGAAGAGAGTTACGTGACATGCATTCAAGATTCCATATATGTATTTTTGGGCTTTCTTGAATTTCTTTTATTGGTCTATTTAAAAAAACAAATGGAACTATTTTGCATGAGAATGTTGTAGAAGGACGGGTAGGTGTATTTTAAGGACAGATGAGAAGAGAAAGAAAAATTATAATAAACAAACGAAAATAATCCATTTTTTAATCTGTTAAGTATGTGATAAAAACATTTGGGAAGAAATGTTCATGCATGATCTAAGGGATTAATTCCCTTTAAATATGAAATAATTTATATTTTCCCATTTTACTAGTCGATAATATATATATATATATATATATATATATATATATATAGATTCATTAAAAATTTTGAGGAGTAATAATTAGAGACTACATCCATCTTAGAAGATTTATCGGGTGTAAAAGTTTAGATCATTTTTAGTCTACGAAAAAAGTATATGACCAAAAAAGATGTTCTTCAGGTTATTTTGTCCACCTATTTTTTATTTGGGGATTAAAACATTTGATAAGAAATGAATCTTCTCCTGAAATGTAATCTTCAATTCTATGTGGAATTATATAAACATGAAATAGCTATGTTTGGACTTTTTTTCTTTTTTAACTTTTTTTAACATATTAGTGCAGTGAGAAATAGTGTCATAAAAAGCTATTCTATTGGCCTTATTAGACAAAGTTCCCAAATATTGGCCCTTGCTTTAATTTGGTTTCGATTCAAAGATTATGGCTTTGCATCAACCAATTACTTTTTATTAAAAACAAAAGTCCCAATAATTGCCTTATATGATTCGATCGGTCACCTTCAGAAATCATTAACCTATATATATAAACACTATTCTAAGATTCTTTTTCAAAACTTAAACTGAATGATGATCGATCGTTAATTATTAATTTATTTCGTTTGAATAAAATCATTGAACAACGCTAAAGCTTGAGATGCTCAGTGATACAGTGTGATGTTGAGTTACCAATGAACTTTGACCTTCCCTTTATCTATTAATGGATATATCTATAGCATAATAGGCCTTATTTTCTAGTATAAATAAATTGAAACGTGAATAATTTTATAGACCATTTATAAATCTTTGCGTGATATATAGGTTATTCTGTTTATTGGAAACTATATTAAGTTTAATATGTATATATTTACTTACAAATTCTCTACTATATATTTGATTCTTTTGTTACTAGCAAAAATAGATTCTTTTGTTACTAATGGAATTTTAAATGAGAGAAGAAGTACTTGGAGAGAATACGCTGAGTTGACAAATGACAATGAGCTCATGCTTTTTTTTAGGTATAGTTTTTCTTTTTATCTTACATTTTTAAAAATATGTTTTCGCTACTTTACTGAAACAAATCAGAGAAAGTTTAAATCACTCGTAGAATCTAAGCGACTTGTGTTGGACAGTTCACGATTTGACTTGTGGGCGCCATTACGGCTTTTAATCAACCGTTAATTTTGTAATTAGCCTATTGCGAGTATCCAAAATAAATTCATAACAAAATAAGACCAATTTATTTGATTATTTATCATTTTCAACATCTATAGACAATCGCTTCAGAAAGACATAAAAAAAAAAAAAACTTTTTTAAAAGATCGTAGTGATTTATATAGAAAACTAATGAGTATAATTAATCTTTTTAGATCATTTCAATAGACTAGTTTACTTTGATTTCTTTTTGAAGTCAGAAGATGATTCAGGACGATTTAGTGGATTTGTTTTTCAACATTTCGCTTGTCAGGATGTGGTATTTCACTTACGTGTAGATGACAGTGCTTGGCTAGCGAGTGTCTACATGTAAAAGTTGTCGAGCTCAGTTGACATTTTCCCATTCTTGAGTCATGAGTCTTTCCCTTGAATGTAGGCTTCTTGAGTGTGTCATTCTTTTGAAGAGGTTGAGATGTTGTAGCTTCTGATATATGTGTCTTCTCAATTTTGCCTTCATCTCTGATGTTGCTACCGTTGGTTGTGCTTGGTTTAGACTGAAAGTGTCTATTCCTTAGTCTATTGGAGGGCTACAGTTTTCGAGTCTTCGAGGGGTTCATCATGTACTTTGGTTTAGTTTCGACTACAAACAGTTTCTATGAAGTGTTTGTGAGAGTTCTTTGGTTCTTGGTCTTAGTTTTAGTTCTATAATTATTTTGCTTCTCCTTAAGTTCTCTCTATACAAGAGTCTGCTGTTTTAAGTGTTTTTGTTTATTCTTTGGGGATATCCTTTAGCAAGCCACTTCAGATCTATGGACAGGTTGCAACCTCTGCTGGCTCTTTGTAATTCTAGTTTCAAAATTCTAGTAAATTGTTGGTTCTTTGTAATTCCAAATTTAAATTTTTAATATATAATTTAGATGGGAAAGAAAAAAAAGAACAATTTAGAACAGACCCTTTAAACCCAAGTATCAAAATCACCATTTTTTTTTTTTTTTCAATTAACATCATATGCATCAAACCTTATACAATATATATTCATTCTTTTTTTTTTACAGTCATTACGACTCCGATACGCGACTGCGACTAAGTTTTTCAAGCTCAACGAGATAGCTAAAAATCCAGTTTGGCAAAGGAACATGATTCACAATAACAAAAACAACAAAAAGGATTTCATGCATATTCTACCAACCATATCATTTCCTCCTCTTAGAATAAAATAAACACAAGCCTAACCTCGTCTATGGTGGGCAACATTCTCCTTATACCTTGATAAAGAGGTCAGAGCATTGGTCATGACTCCTCACATGTAATCATATCTACAACTTTCTTTGGAATCAGATTCAAAAATAACCTTTCTATATTTGAAACCACCTGTAATACGAATTGCCCATCTCATTGCTTCAGCCTCGGTGTCAGCCACTTTTCTGATTTTAGAAGTACATAGTTCTTTTACCCAACCACACTTCTCCCTCATGGTTCCTCAAAATTTAGTCTGGGCCACTTGCGTTTCATTCCTTTGGCCAAGCATCACCACTATAACATTTGTACAAACAAGAAGGTGGTGGCTTCTAATTTACATTTGATGCATATATTTTTTTTTTTTTGAACAAATGATGCATAAAATTTATACGTTGAATCTACCATAACTAAATTTGGAGGAACTGGAACAAGAGAGTGTGTCCATACTAATTGAGCATGTGGACACTAAAATAGTAAATGATTTACAGATTCAATACCTGCCACATAGGCGCAGTCTAGACTAGGTTGCATAACTTAGCTAGACCCCAACATCCCGATTTGGTTCTGTAATGATTGTGTATTACCGATTGTTACACCTTGGAAGGACTGTACCATATGTTGGATATGATATTTACAGTCTTATAGGTAGACTTCGGAGAGTATATTGACATAAATATATTTTAGAGGGCAAACAACTAGACAAAAATACCTGAGAAAGAGAGAGCGAGAACAATTTGATGACAAATCTTATGAGGGACGGCCATTAGATCACCACAATATTCTGCTCACAAATATATAATATAAAAAGTATAGAATCAAAATATCTGCAGAAAGCTCCTTTTAAAAATTTAGTAGCTTACAATCTCAAAATCTTTAAAACACAAGGAAAAAGTGTTTGCAACTCCAGATGATCCTAACCGCATCTTGTAAAGACCTCTCAAACCAACTGCAACTGCAACAGTCACGTGCAACTAGTAGCGGTCATGGCGTCTGTAACATTGTTAAAACATACTTTCAATGCAACCAAAAGATCTGCAGATAATAAGATTTGAGTCTTCTCAATTTGAGTTACCTGCGACGATCATAATCTCTAGGTCTCTCCCTGGAGCGAGAACGTGAACTACGCCGGCTTCTTGAGTCATATCCACGTGACTGATTATAGTTTCTGTCTTGGTGCCTGTCACGATCTCTACTCCTATGGTCAAGATCTCTTCCTCGGTCACGGTTATCTCCCCCATCTCTGTCTTTACTTGATTCTCTCTCTCTACTCCTCTCCTTCGATCTGAGAGACGATTTAGTAAGTTTTTCAGCAGAAATATGTATAGGGTATAAAGGACCAAAACCAAGAATGCGTCGAAAAAGCTTAAGAAAGTAAACCTCCTTTCTTCAACCCTTTCTTTGTGCACTTTGTTCTTTTCCTCCTGAAGAAAACAGAGAGAATATAACTATACATACAGTCTACATCTAGAAAGAACATGAAAATAACGGTAGAGAGATTTTATTGTTTATTACCTGAAGGTCTGATAATTTGTCGCGGATCAGCATGTAACCCAAATGAAGCTTCCCTCCAAAATGATCAGCTAATCGACGATCACTAGAGGCAGTACAAAAGATTTTTGACATTGCCATGTGCAAATCACAGATTGGTGACATAAAATTCAGTTTACAGCTCTATTATTGATCTCTAACAGGCACAATAAATCAAGAAAGAACGCACATTTAGTAGCTGCAAAAGTAATCCTCGTAAAACTGGGCCCAAATAGCCTGCTGGTGGAAAAGGAGGTACAATAGCCAGGGTCAAATGATGAACCACTTGCAACCCAAGAATCTATTTCTAGCTTTCTTTTCAAACGCCAAAGAACAATAAAGCACCAAAAACAATTAAGTAACCAAATTTAACCTGTCATAGACGCTCAAAAATGCTCCACATATGTCACATAGACGTAGCTTCTGGTCTGTCTGAGACAACAAAGGAACATAGAGTGAGGGCTACTAACTAACGAACTTACAAAAGTAACAGAGATGGTAGATAGAGCAGGGATCGGAACATGGTATACTTCTGTCTGAATGCAATTCCTACTAAGCTGTTTGAGAACTGGGAGGACTACATTCATGGTTTACCCAAAACAGAAAACCAAGAATCAAATTATATATTTAAAATTAAAATCTGCCATAATTTCTTTTTGTATCCTAGAATAGAGGTCTTTTTTTTTTTTTCTTTTTCTTTTTTTGCTCAAAGAACAGAGCCATCTCCCTTCAACTTTCTAACAGTCATCACATCAAACAAACTATATGAGATGAATACCTAAGAAACATGAACCTTGAGGGCTTCTATGATGAATGAATTTAAATACTGTATCACACCGGAGATAAGGTGATTAAAAAAGGTGATTTCAACTTACAATGCGCACATCAGCAGCAGTGTACTTTGCTGAATCCACTACAGGTTCTTGTCTAGCAGTAAGCTGAACACGTATAGGCACAACACTCTTAGGAACTAATAAAGTATACAATGTATAAAGTACGGAGAGACAAAGCATGTGAACCATTTCAAGAAATTAACTCACAATAAGACAAAAAGAGAGTTTACAAAGTCAATAGACTTCATAAACCTCTCCACATCCTAAGTAGTAATTTGGAGATAAGTGCCAAACAGAATACTAAGCAACAAAAGAATACAAACCTTCTTAAGAGCTTCGGCCTCTTCTAGTGCTTTCTGCGCCTCATCAACCATTCCTTGTTCGCCTGAAAAACATATAGATACCATAACTGTAAAAAACTTTAAATGTTCTTAAGCTCAGTTATAAACATTCTAATGGTACATTTCATAGGCCGTGTAAATTTTTAGAACAGCCAGCAGAAACTCCCATGTTGGCAAAGAAAATTAGAGTGTAATAATGATAAGAAAATAATAAACACAGAATCTGCAATATTGTACCATGATCATGGTCCCTTGAAGGAACTATTGATACAAAGACACCAAACCAAAAAGCCAAACTAGAGGTTAGCCCCTTACCAAACTCTTCTGCTTTCTTTAACTTCTCATTGATCATCTCTTGAGTACGAGGATCAGGCGGAGGTAAAGCTGCAGCTGGCGGCTGAGCTGGGACGGGCTGTGGCAAGGATGCCCTATCTTTGTTGAAGGCATCCAACAGCAGCACAGCCTGAGAGGTAGCAAGACAATGGACTTGACTGTTAAAAAATTATCACATGCAACATGTATAGCAAAGCATGTAACCACATACCTGTAAGTCAGCTCTCTTAGTCCTCATCTCTTCAACTAATTCAAGAGCTCTAATCTTCTGATCCATTTTTCCTTCAAGATCTGCGATAGGAAATCATAACATCTAAAGATTAAAGCAGCATCCAAAATTTTATAACCACAAAACAATCATTAGCAGAAGCTTTACATACAAGCCATTTAGTGCCACTCATAAAAGAAAGATGCTTAATTTCAACGAGAAACCCCATCTCAGGCAACACCACAGATTTATCTTCATCAAAAAGTAGAGATTCCAGACTCGTATGAACGAAAATGAGCTAGTAAACCTCGCCATCACATGAATATTCACTTATACTTATTTTGTAAAAAGAAAGCTAATATAAATGGTGCAATCTCCTTTCAGAAAAGCATAATGAAGTTAAATAATTCAAGCGGAAAGGAACATTGCGTTGTCAATTAAGCAGCTCAACAAGTTATAGAATTCTCTGATATTACCATGCAGGTCTGCTTCCTTCATCTTCTCTTTGATTTGCTTGGATAATTCGAGAATTTCAGGAGACTGCAATAAAATAATGAAACGCTGAGAAATAATACGAGAGTTTAAAAATATTTAAAAAGACCTATAGATGTCACCTGAGTAACTTCTGTGACTGAAATGGCAATGGCAGCTTTGGCATCCTCTTCCTGAAGACGCTTAAGGGCCCTACCAATCTTCCTATCACATTCAATAATCAGCCTGTCTATGGCGTCTTCCAATTCTCTATCGTAGTTGTCAACACCTTTTGCCTTTGCTTCTTTATATCTAAAGAGGAGTTAAAGCAAAACAGTGGATGAAAGAAATAACTTTCCTCTGAAGGTCCCAGACTTAGGCATAAGAAGAAGACGAGAAATCTACATTCTTCTAAAAAGGATACTCTTTCCTCAGCTGTAAAGAGTGCACCTTCGGGCAAGGACCCATATCCATTTTCTGATAACAGCAAACAAGTCAAAACACTACTCACAAACCAAATCAGCAGACCCACAGAAGAAAAATATATATAAGAAAAAAACATTGCGGCAGACAGGTTTAGATGTGCAACAACTTACAAATAGCAGTCTGAAGTATTCAATATGCATTTAAGAGCAAACGAAGACTTATGCAGTAGGAATTTCAGGTAGCAACGTACCGCCACTGTGATGAAACAAAATTGTTACCTAAATCAACAACCTCCCCAAATCAAGCTAGAATTTTTAACAACATCAAAAGCACTTTATCAACTAACAAATCCCACTAATTCTCTAGAGCTTAAACAAAAACGAAATGACCTATCAAAGCTTCTTTCTTTATACATATCTAGTCGACCCAAGTTCAGGATTTTCCAAATGAGAGATAAAATGGGCATCGAAGATAGTGAAAACGCACCGTCAACTGGAAGAGCTCGTGAGGGCAGAGACCAGACAAGTAGAGACGGCAAACATCGCGGTCGTAGTATTTGCGATTGACCTCCGTAACGTCGCCGTTTCGGTTCGCTCCCATGAGCACATCGAGTTGCTTCCTCATGGCGTCCATCTTCGTTACCTTACTTTGCTTCTCTGGAACACGAACTGATTCTCTCTACGGACAGAGAGATTGGGTTTTTTGATCGAAAGCCTTACAAACAAAAAGGATTTTAGAAATTAGGGTTCAGTGACATAAAAGTTAAGATTTTTCCCCAATTCTTAAAAGGGTCGAAATAGCATAATTAAAAGTATCGGGGTGTAGTTGACCAAATAAAAAAAACAAGTATCGGGGTGTAGTGTGAAACAAAAAAAGACTTTGCAAAATTCAGAAATCAGAATCATTACAAAAATCCGGTCCGGAATAGAAGAACCAGCCATAAATCATCCTAAAACAACCCGTATCAATCAGAACCGAAGATGTCAAAGTATTCGAACGGTTCTTATATTCATTTCACATCAATACATAATTCTACATCATGCTAATCATCTGGCTGGAAAACATCTCATTCGTTTTTCTCTTTGGGTCGGTAACATCTCATTAGTTATGTGACACACCTATGGTAAATTTGTACGACTGAAACTTTTCAAGTACAGTGCAAAAGAACTTATTCACCACCTTTTTGTCCTTATCTCTTCCCAATGACAAGAGCCGTGTCAACTGATCACTAAAAATCTGTATCGACTCATCATCACCCATGTTTAAGTGCTATTTTATCAAAAGCACGAACCACTAAACTATTTATAAACATACACACAACCTTAAACCCAGTGGTGGCCCTGAGGCCAAGCAAGCCAAGCAGCTGCTTGCGGCCCATTATTTTTTTAAATAATTTCGGCCAATTTTTTCTGTATGTTTCTTTAGGTTAGTGGTACATTTGTTACGGTTATTTGTATTTCAAGTCTTTGTAGCAACATTTTAAAAATATTTCTTTAGTTTAATGGTATAATTGTTATACTTTTTAGTGTTTAAAATCTTTTTGCCAGTCTTTTTTTTTTTCTCTGGCTTGCGGCCTTCTAAAACTCAGGGCCGGCTCTGCTTAAACCTAAAGTCTTCAAGCTCTTCTCTGAGCTATACAAAAAAAAAAAAAAAATTCCCACCAAGTTTTCTATCTTTTTTGTGAAGAAAATATGTTGTGTTATATATTAAACACATTTTATTGATTAGTCTTTGTTTGAGAACAAACATCCGGGATCCGCCAGCAAATCAAAGTGGTTTATGAGTAAGAAAACATAACAATGTGATTATGATGAGACCTAAACAAAACGATACATTTTATGGTCAAAAGTTGGTATTTGGACATGTCTAACGAAGATTTGCTTAAATGAATGAAGGGAAAGAGGAAGATGTAGTGACAATTCTTTCTTCTTTTATTTCGAGTAACAATAGTGTTAATTCTTTAAATTTGGTACGTAGCATATTTTGGTGACTTTGGTGATTTATTTTTTCAGCTTTACACATCTTCGTTTCCTCCTATGATAGTTTGTACTTCATTCACGGGACCGTATATATTGCACGCCAATTTTACAAACACCTTTTATAAATATGATAGAATATTAATTATTTTTGCTTTCTCTGGGAAGTAATAATAAATTAGATACAAAAAAGAGAAAAGGTTGTCAAAGAGAAAATGAGATGTCAGTCATGCAAAGAATGGTTGTAATTCGGAGGAGAATTAAAAGAACTCGCCCGCTTTAGCCGGGGGAAAACTCAAGCTTTTTCAGATATAAAAAGGGATATTGTCGATTTACTTCTTCCTGTGGAGATATCTTCTTAAATAATAGAGCTAGCACACAAAAAAAGTAAATACTACCACTACTTATTATAAAAAATTAAATATTAGTAATACTTATTATATAAAAACAATAAAATATGAGAATTGACACTGGCTGGTGCAATTGCAATGTGACAGTGTTATGGGTTTTCGTACGCAGGGCAGAGTCTTGCAGACCCTCATCATTTCCACATTCGTTCTTTACATAACCAAATAAAAAAAGTTGCTTTTATGTATCTTACTTAGCTAGAAGTAAAATGAAAAAGAGTTTACACTAATTGGATGAATGTTTTGCTTTTGATCTGGTTGGTCATCTGCAGAACCACAGACTGGTTAATAATCTTTTTACCCAAAAAAATATATTATTTATACGAAAAGATTACGTCGATCAGGATTTGTAGTCTAACAATTTGTATTACTCTTTGGATTTTAGTCCAATTTAGTACATATTATTCATATGTCGTTGACAAAAAAATAATTACGATTTGATTCATGATCACTTTTATAATCCTACAAAAAATAATTATATAATTGTGAAACCGATATTATGCAAGGTCTTAGTTAAATCAAGTTTATTTAAATTTATTTTTAATAATTTTCGCTAAAATCATTATTTTTACTCATTATTTAAGATGATAAGGAAAAAATGTTAATACTCTTGTGTACAGTATATACCAATCTAATTTGATAGTGAGTTACTGTCAAAAAAATGTTATAGAAAATATGTCGATTAAATAAATCAATCAAAATATATAGTTTCACTTCATACTATATACCAAGGTGGAAGTTCTTGATTATAGGTTCCCATTATTGTTAAAAACATAGCCGCACTAATGTATGTCTTATACAAATATAAGTCTAGCTAAACCATACTCATGTATGTCTAAAACATAATCATACTAATGTATATATGTCTTATGGAGAATAATTTTTAAGCGAACAATCATTTTAGCATAAAATTATATGAATTTAGATACCAGTAGAATTCTATTTTCATTGTATTAAACAATATGGTTGATCCTATTTTTTATGTGAGGAGTCAAGCCTAAGAAAGAGTAAGGCTTATTCCCAAAAGATTATACAAACATATATTTAGCTCAAATTCATAGAGTCGGACGTACATATTACAAATGAAACAGTCAATTTCGATTTAAATGTAGGAAATTACAAATAAATGATAACTATGAAAGAGTAAGGGTGGAAACACAAAATGATAATAATAATAATAAAAAATCTCAACCGATAACATTAAAACACTATGATTATTCTCATTCATCAAACTCAAATACCCATTAGTTTTGTAATATTTTGTTCTTCCTAGGTGAATCACAACCATAACATTCACCTTCAACCTCTCTTTATATTTCCATCATTTCATATTCATCTCAAATATTATTTGAGTTCATTATATCAGATTGGTTAATTCATTTATGGTTCGACCATCTCTTCTTAAAACTTACACATAACGATTTTGACACCTTATATACAACTCAATTGATATAAATCTTTGGTCGTGAAATGTCAACACTCACTTATCGTTGCCTGATAATTAAATTTTGGTCTGAATAACATTGAACTTTTGTATAGTAATCGTACATTTGTTTAAATATAACATCGATGTCATATATATATATATAATATACTAGTTACAGTTACATATAAAGGAGTAAAAATGTGCATGCAAATGAACATAATGAATGGGCAAAGTAAAAGGTATTGGGTGGGGGAATGGTAGAGCAGCAGTAGTTGCATTTATACTGACAAGTATCTCAAACTCATCCATCTGATTCATTTCTTTTGGTTTTTCTTTTTCCACCACTTTTTTTTTCAGAGTTTTTGTTTTTTCCATATTTTGGTCACACGCTCTTGTCAGTTGTAGATATCTTCATTCACAGGTGTTTCCTTTTATTTTCAGATGGAATCTACAGGTGTTTCACTTTAGTAATTTGCCAAAAAAAAAACTTATTTTGTATTTTCAAGGAAGAGTAACTTTTTGGTTATAGTACTTTTTATTAACACAACCTAATGATTGATACTTTCTTTCGGTTAGTTAATAAGTACAACTTATTTTCTTTTTAGAATTAAACCCATGCAATCAACTTCTCTTGTGAATCCTAAATATGTTTACAAACTTTTTTTTTTTTTTTGTCAAACTCATAATTAATTAATATGTCCTGAGTCAAAACATATAAAGAACGTGAATAAAGTTTCTTTGGTACTAGATATCAGCAAATTTGAACCGTATATATTGAAAGTATAAAAGCTTAAATAATTCCGATTTCTACTAAAATGGTATGAGGTATTGAAATAATTGGATACCAAAGGTTGAGGGGTTAAAGCAGATATGAACAAATGGTTAGGAAAAAAATAATAAGATTTTGTAGGTACGAGGCAATTCTAGAACGTGTGTTGGTGGTGTGTTAGATATTGCAGGCATAATAATGGAGGGTGTGAAAATGAAAAAAATGATTAAATATAGAGAAGAGAATCCATTGAATCGTATCTTACCAAAGAAAGTCCAAGAAAATTAAAAGTTGTATAAAAACTTTGAAAGATTACAAACCCATGCACATGCTCACTCTTTTCTCATTGATCCATGTGTATACCCTATAAGTTTCCTCTCTAATTACTCTAATTCACCTAGCTAAACCATTTATTAATTCGATAGTAATCGGATAAGCTCAACTACTTTACTACTATTGCTTCGCATGTACATCTCTAGCATATCCCTACTAGTCATCCACATCTTATGTTAAGTAATTTTGACTTATTTTCGCAAACAATGCTATAGTGATTGGAGGAATGAAAGCAGTTTTTTCTTGAAAATGTTGTGACAATTCTATTGGTTGAACGTNCAATTTTTTTGGTTGAACGTTAATTAGCCCCTGGTTTGTAAGTTTTTTTTTTTTTTTTTTTTTGCTTAAATAAATAATCCTATTGATTAAAGCTCATTATTTTCTAATGGACAAGTCTAGGTTTTACATATGCATACCTGTCCACACTGTATTACACATAAAGTTGTCCAAAAATAATGTATCATTGAGTACAACATTATATAGCATACAAAACTTTCATTGTGATGCCATGCGAATTATGTTTCATGGAAACTGGACCTATATATCTCGTAGGGGCGTAACCTCGCACTTCAAACTATCACAGCAGTAAACCCATCCCCATCCCATGAATCTTGAGTTTGTAGCTAGTAAAATACTAGAACCGACGCGTTTGCGTTTGATAGAAACGCAAAACGCAATCCCTCGGTCGTGTCGTATGTTCATACAGACAACAGGACACAGCATCATTGGTCTTAGATCGACAGCGAGTGAGGTTTTTGGATTTTACCATTGGTCCTCGTGTTACTCTTTTCCTTTTTGTCTTTTACACTATACGCATGGATTGCACAAAAGATTTGAAAGGGTTTTTTGACTGATTAATTAAAGAGTATGTTCATTAACACAAATTTTAATATTTCAGAGATCTCTCTACTTCAAATCCCATGTCTACCCCTACCTTTCAAACCGACCAATACATCTCCACATTTTTCAAGTAAATAAAACTTTTTTCTGAAATTAATTGCAAAATTCTTTGATATTAACAAATGCGCATAATATGTCTCCTCGGGAGAAATGATCATTATATTTTTGACTTTTCTTCTTCTCTCTTCATTTAACACCAAAACCTTTTTTTGCTTTCTCCTCTCTTCATGCATGAACCCTAATTAACTAAGTTCTTCATCTTCTTCTTAATTATTGTTTCTACTAGCGCTCTTTCACAAAGACTTATTAGATTATTATTCTATGAACTTGATGAATAACACTAACTGGCTAGGCTTCTCTCTCTCTCCTCACCACCGCAGGGAAGTTGACTCCTCCACCACCACCACCGCCGTAGATGTCGCCGGAGAGTATTGTTTCGATGAGTCTTCCGCTGTTCAGACATCGTTTTCCTCTCCATTTGGTGTCGTCCTCGATGCCTTCACCACAGACAACAATAGTCACTCCCGAGGTTTTTGTTTCTAAAGTTTTTTATTTTATATTTTCTTTTCATTTTTCCTCTTCTTCCAATGCTTAGAACAAAGACCAAGACTCACGCACGTAACCCCTTTTTAAAAAAAAAAATTATTTATCGATTTCCTCCTCTCTTTTCAGATTTTCCATGAGTGAGTTTTAATGTTTTGTTCACTTCTTTTGAAATTAAAACTTTGTCAATTATATATAGAAATGAAGTCAATTATATTCTTCTTCTTTTGGGTCAAAAATATATGATCTACTATTTTTTTTTGTATCAAATCTCATTTTGTATAACATAAATGGGTGATGAAATCAAATTGANGGGTGAAAAAAAAATTAAAAAAAAGTGGTTTTTTTTTTTTTTGGTTTTTTTTTTTTTTTTTTTTTTTTGTCGATGTATAGATTGGGACATCAATGGTGATGCATGCAATAACATCCACAGTAATGACCAAAATGGACCAAAGCTTGAGAATTTTCTTGGCCGTACCGCGATTTACAGTAGCAGTGAGAATGTTGGAGATGGAAGTGGTGGTTGTGGAAGAGGAGATGGTGGTAGTGGTGATGGAAGTGGCTCACTAGGCCTTTCAATGATAAAGACATGGCTGAGTAATCATAATCCGGTGGCTAACGTTGAGCATCAAGACATTAATGGTAATGGTGCACGAGGCTTGTCCCTCTCTATGAACTCATCTACTACTTGTGAAACCAACAATTACAACAACAATAGTAATGTCGTTGTCCAAGAGAAGACCATTGTTGATAGCGTCGAAGCTACACCCAAGAAAGCTATTGAGAGTTTTGGACAGAGGACGTCTATATACCGCGGTGTTACAAGGTTCCCTTCTTTTGTTTGATTTTAATGTATAGAATTTTGTTTTGAATTGTGGTTTTTAGTTAGTGTAAAGTTTAGGACATTCAAAGGGTGGTACGTACGGGGTGTTCTTGAATATATATGATATTAAGGAGAGGCTTTAATAATTGTATATAGGCTTATTTATAGAATGCTACTTATACGGTAGACTGTGTTTATAAATGTGCAGGCATCGATGGACAGGAAGATATGAGGCTCATTTATGGGACAACAGTTGCAAAAGGGAAGGCCAAACTCGCAAAGGAAGACAAGGTATACATATGCATCCAATAGTTAATTTTATATGACACTTTGATTAATTTAAATTAAATTTTGGAACTAATCTAGGTTTTCTTTCGTTTATGTCTTTCTCATTTGGTGGTTAATTCCCTCTCTTTCTCAGTTTATTTGGGTAAGTAACTGATTCAATTATAAATGGATATAAATTTAAGGATATATATGATAAAAATCTTATTAATGTGTTATATATGTGATCGTGATCATGCAGGAGGTTATGATAAAGAAGAAAAAGCAGCAAGGGCTTACGACTTAGCCGCACTTAAGTATTGGGGAACCACCACTACTACTAACTTCCCCGTAAGTTTAATTAATTAATCAAAACTAACACATCGTGACCAAAAAAAAAAAAAAATCAATACTAACACATAAATTCATAACTTCTAAGCATACTGTATTATTCTCTCTCTTTTTGTCTGATTAATGCTCACTTTTTTTACATAATTGTCATGTTTATATTGTTACATCTATTATAATAAAATTGTAATGTTAGTTGATATAAAATGCAGATGTGTGATTACGAGAAAGAGGTAGAAGAAATGAAGCACATGACTAGGCAAGAGTATGTTGCCTCTCTGCGCAGGTACGCATATAATGGAACTGTTGAATTTATTGCATATGACATCTATTATATGTTTCAAACCCATCTCGTATATTATATATCCATAAATAATGAGTAGTTGCACATTAATAAATTGTCATACGCACACATATATAAATAATACCATATATGCTTGATACACGCAGAAAAAGTAGTGGCTTCTCTCGTGGTGCATCGATCTATCGAGGAGTAACAAGGTACTTAATTAGTACATAGTGAATACAATGTTTTCAATCCTTTTGGTGGTGATGTATAGAGAAAACTCAATGCAATAATACAACTTATTAATGTAAATCCAATTACAAAAAACCTATTAATATAAATGGAGATTAATTATCCTAATTGATGAGTACAAATTACAGGCATCACCAACATGGAAGATGGCAAGCTAGGATCGGAAGAGTCGCTGGTAACAAAGACCTCTACTTGGGAACTTTTGGTATGTTTTATTCTCTTAACTACACATCTATATGAAAGTTATATATGTAAGTAAAATAAACATATTTACTATTATACATATGAAGGTACACAAGAAGAGGCTGCAGAGGCTTATGACATAGCAGCCATTAAATTCAGAGGATTAAGTGCTGTGACTAATTTCGATATGACCCGATACAACGTGAAAGCTATCCTCGATAGCCCAAATCTTCCTATCGGTAGCGCCGCGAAACGCCTCAAAGACATAAACAATCAGGCTCCAAGTATGATGGTCAGTAACATTGTTTCAGAGAGTAGTGAAAACAATTCTACTTGTTGGCCAAACGCTGCGTTTCAGCATCATCAACATCATCCGGGAATGGATTTGAGCTTAGTGCAGCAACAACAAGAGAGGTATGGTGGTGGTTATTACAATGGAGGAAACTTGTCTGCCGAGAGTAATAGGGTTTGTTTCAAACAAGAAGAGGACCATCAACAACAACAGTTCTTGAGCAATTCACCGAGTCTCATGACAATGGATCATCATAGTTCGGTTTCTGATGATTCGGTTACTGTTTGTGGAAATGGTGTTGGTTATGGTGGGTATCAAGGATTTGCAATACCTGTTGGAACATCGGTTAATTGTGATCCCTTCAATGCTGCTGAGGTTGCTTATAACTCAAGAAACCATTATTATTTTGCTCAGCAGCAGCAGCAGCAGTCGCCTCAAGGAGATTTTCCGGTGGCGAATTCGAGTCATATGTATTTCCATGGGGAAGGTGGTGGAGAAGGGGCCTCAACGTTTACAGTTTGGAATGAGACTTAGAAAATCTTTAGTTTGTTTGCTTCGTGTGGTGTGGACAAACTTGATTCTGTTTTTTTTTTTTTCTTTTCTTTTTTTGGGTATTCTTATGACTTAACTCTTTTAGATTATTTGGATAAAATTTTAGATGAATGATCATTTTTGTTTTAATTTGTCTTTCTTAATTTAGATACTCTCATAAAATTTGGAATGCGAGTAGCTAGCTACGTATAGTATCTTATCACTGAAATATTATGTAATACAATGATGTAATAAAAATAATATTAAAAAATGTTATGTTATACTCTCATTTAATCTCAGAACTATCATCTCACAAATATACAATTGTTTTTTTTTTAATAATCTCACCGTTCTTTTTACAAATTATAAAATTTATAATTCGCTAATTTTGATACTTANTATTTTTTTTTTTTTTAAAAGGTTTTTTTTTTTTTTTTTTTTTTTTTTTTTTTGTAAATTTACTTATACAAGGATCTTAAAGGTCTCTTATTATACCTTTTGAACCAGTTAACACCGGCCCGAGCCGGCCCATCCTATCGTCTCGGCGCTTAATTTCTTGCTATTCTTCTGAATATCTCGAGAACCTAATCTGTAATAGATGATTATTGCAATTCTTCTTAATATGTACTTATGTACTATTGTAATTTGTAATGCATTAGGTGCATGGAGCAAATGAAACCACACACAAGAAGAAAACACACAGGAGAATATGCATGAAAACTCAATGGACATGACATGAAAATTGTTCAATTCAATTTGCACATTTGAATATTACATTCGTTTTTTTTTTTTTTTTTCTATTTTTAAAAAATCCTGTTATTTTTGCTTAGATTTAGATTATAAGATCATCAGCTTGACTGAAATTGTGTTGGTTTAAAAAGAATTTTGTGAGTAATAATAACAAGCTTGTGCTAAAAAATATATATATATATAACAAGATCAAAGAGGAAGGGTTAGTTGATTTTTTGTACGATATAATTCCCTCTATATGCTATTTGACAAAAAAAAAAAAATCCCTCTATATGCTAGTATTATGTGTACATGCAATAGGAATCTTGTTATAACCCAATTCATTTCATCTTAAAATTCATTAAACTCAAATTTACGAGTGGTTGAAGTTTATGGGTTTGATTGAGTTGGTATGGCCCATAAACTTGGACCCATTTGGATACATGAGAAGTGAGGACAAAAAATCTTAATATATAAATAGGGAGGAATGAGATTAGGACAGTACTTAAATGAAAGACAACCTAGACAAGGACAAGAAGTGATGAAACTTAAGGAAACCGCGACGATGAAAGGAAGACAGACATACCAACTGATAGATGTGAGTGAGAGTTTGTTGCAACACAAAAATATTATATTAAGCTTACAAAAAAAAATATAATATATATAAAAAAAAAACGAAAGCTTAGCTTGAAGGCAATGGAGACTCTGCAACAAACTATGTACCATACAGAGAGAGAAATTTATTTGTAAAAAAGGTTTCACTGATAAAAACCTACAACTCTCCTAATTCATCTCCACATTGAATGAATTTCTCCAAAACTCCGATTTGATTTTGTTCTCTCCCTCTCCTTTTCTATGGAAGCCAGTGCCGGTCTTGTTGCCGGTTCCCATAACCGTAACGAACTTGTCGTTATTCACAACCACGAAGAGGTACCACACTCATTCATTAATAACCCATTTTCCTCATTACTATACAAAACTTTTTTATGTTTTTATCATCATTATCATTAGTTACTGCAATAACTGTCAGCAAAATAAAATTGTTGTTATTATTACTGATCAGATCCATTTGTTTGTTTTCCAAATTTTGACAAATTTTAAATCAATATGTTAAGCAGCCAGGGTTAATTAAAGGAGTTTAGTTGCAAACTTTCGATAATCTGTATATTTATTAACTTTGGTGGACTAAAATTAAATTGAGCAACACTTAAAACTTTTTTTCAGGTTTGTTTGGTAAAAATGTAATTAAGAAAGAACATATAAATATCAAGATTTCGAATTTTGTACGCCAGTATGTTTTAGAGACGATTGAAATATGATTTTTAGAAGTTGATTTTGAGGATCAAAGTGGACTGTTATAATAATGTGTTGACAAAACTGAAACTTTGTATGATTACAGCCAAAGCCTCTGAAGAATCTAGATGGACAGTTCTGTGAGATATGTGGAGATCAGATTGGTTTAACAGTAGACGGAGACCTCTTCGTGGCTTGCAATGAGTGTGGTTTTCCGGCGTGTAGGCCTTGCTATGAGTACGAGAGAAGAGAAGGGACACAAAACTGTCCTCAGTGTAAGACTCGTTACAAGCGTCTCCGAGGTATCTATCTTTCTCTGCTCTTATCTTGTTTGATGAAATGTCTGAATGACATTAAAAAAGCCAACTTTCTTTTGTTGGTTGGGTTTTAGTTTTGACTCAGAATTGATCTCATTTTGTTCTTTTTGGTTATTAAAGGAAGCCCAAGAGTGGAAGGTGATGAAGATGAAGAGGATATTGATGATATTGAGTACGAGTTTAATATCGAAGATGAACACGACAAGCAGAAACATTCTGCTGAGTCCATGCTTTACGGAAGAATGAGCTATGGAAGAGGCCCTGAGGATGATGAGAATGGGAGATTCCCACCTGTTATAGCTGGTGGACATAGTAGACCGGTACGAAGCAAAAGAGCTATCCTGGTTTCCTTTTCCGTATACGATTGACTTTGTGTAATTTTTATTTTATTTTAAATCTTTTGGTGTTGTTCAGGTAAGTGGAGAATTCCCAGTTGGAGGGTATGGCAATGGAGAACATGGGCTTCATAAGCGTGTGCATCCATATCCGTCATCTGAAGCTGGTGAGTCTCTCTGCTCGTTGTCCTCTGTGATTGAAGTAGCACTGGACAAATATTTTTCTGTTAAGTATATAAAGTTAGATATTCAGGGTATGTGCTTGCATAAATGTTAAAGTTATTATGGAAACTGAAATAAAGTAAACATATTGAAGTTAATGTGAACGCTTCAAAATAAGTACATGTTCTCTCTGGTTTACATAGTTGAGACAAGCTAAAAGCACCTGCAGGAGTGGTTTCTAACAGCACCGTTCTTTTTCTTCTTGTTCTGTGTGTGTAATTAGGAAGTGAGAGATGGGATGACAAGAAGGAGGGAGGATGGCGAGAAAGAATGGATGACTGGAAGCTCCAGCATGGAAGTCTTGGGCCAGAACCAGATGATGATCCTGAAATGGGAATGTAAGGCCTCAACCAACATACTGCTTACACCTCAGTATCATATGATTCGATTCACGCTTACAGATTCTTGGATTTTGTTTGAAAATGACTGCAGGATTGACGAGGCACGACAGCCTCTGTCGCGGAAAGTGCCCATCGCATCAAGCAAGATCAATCCATATCGAATGGTCATTGTTGCTAGACTTGTGATTCTAGCAGTTTTTCTACGGTATAGGCTCTTGAACCCCGTACACGATGCTCTGGGGTTATGGCTGACCTCTGTGATCTGTGAAATTTGGTTTGCCATTTCTTGGATTCTTGATCAGTTCCCCAAGTGGTTCCCTATTGATCGTGAGACCTATCTTGATCGGCTTTCCCTCAGGTAAAATTCACAAATTCTCAAGTAAAAGCCTTAAAATCTATGAAGTTGGAGTTTTGGATGAAAAATCTTTTTTGTTTATACAGATACGAGAGAGAAGGTGAACCAAATATGCTTGCCCCTGTCGATGTCTTTGTCAGTACGGTGGACCCAATGAAGGAACCTCCCCTCGTCACATCCAACACCGTGCTGTCAATCTTGGCTATGGACTACCCAGTTGAGAAAATCTCCTGCTACGTGTCTGACGATGGTGCTTCAATGCTCACATTTGACTCTCTCTCGGAAACTGCTGAGTTTGCAAGAAAATGGGTTCCCTTCTGTAAGAAATTCTCCATTGAGCCACGGGCACCAGAAATGTACTTCTCGTTGAAAATTGATTATCTTAAGGACAAAGTTCAGCCAACTTTTGTTAAAGAACGTCGAGCCATGAAGGTTAATTTCTATCAATGAGTGCTAGTTATATTACCACTCAAGGTTTCACTATAATCTAAATTCCATACTGTAAACTGATTCTGGCAGAGAGAGTATGAGGAGTTCAAGGTGAGGATCAATGCTCTTGTGGCGAAAGCCTCAAAGGTTCCTTTAGAAGGTTGGATCATGCCAGATGGAACACCATGGCCAGGAAACAATACGAAGGACCATCCCGGTATGATCCAAGTCTTCCTCGGCCACAGTGGAGGATTTGATGTTGAAGGCCATGAGCTCCCTCGGCTAGTGTACGTGTCCCGTGAGAAGCGGCCTGGTTTTCAGCACCACAAGAAAGCTGGTGCCATGAATGCCCTGGTACTTTTCTATATCTGCCTTAGACTAAACAAAAATTTCTCTGAATCCTAGGCGTAATATGACACAACCTTCACTTTCTTCTTGATAATCTGTCAGGTTCGAGTAGCAGGTGTACTCACAAATGCTCCTTTCATGCTGAACTTGGACTGTGATCACTATGTGAACAACAGCAAGGCCGTGAGGGAAGCAATGTGTTTTTTGATGGATCCTCAGATTGGAAAGAAGGTCTGCTATGTCCAGTTCCCTCAAAGGTTCGATGGTATTGACACAAACGATCGTTACGCCAACAGAAACACAGTCTTCTTTGATGTAAGACAGCGATCCCATTTCGACTATTAGTCAATGACATAATTATACCTTCTTGCTTACCCGCTTGTTCGTTACAGATCAATATGAAAGGTCTAGATGGAATCCAAGGTCCAGTTTATGTTGGTACTGGTTGTGTTTTCAAACGACAGGCTCTGTATGGTTACGATCCTCCAAAGGGTCCTAAACGTCCAAAGATGATAAGCTGCGGCTGTTGTCCTTGCTTTGGGCGCCGGAGAAAGAGTAAGAAGAATGAGATGAATGGTGACGTAGCAGCCCTTGGAGGTAAACTATCCCAACAACCTTATAATATCGTTTTAAATTTTGAAATCGATGTGTGAGAATGTTGCAGATCTGATAGTGTTTGTTAGCAGGAACAGAGGGTGATAAGGAGTATTTGATGTCTGAGATGAACTTTGAGAAAAAGTTTGGGCAATCATCCATCTTTGTAACCTCGACTTTGATGGAAGATGGTGGTGTTCCTCCGTCTTCAAGTCCTGCAGTACTCCTTAAGGAAGCAATCCATGTCATAAGCTGCGGTTATGAAGACAAGACTGAGTGGGGAACTGAGGTAATGACACTGAATCGTAAGATAGCAACTCTCTCGTTGTGATTTAGGAGTTGACCATTTGTAAGTAACTTTTTGTGCTTCTGACTTGCAGCTGGGCTGGATCTATGGTTCTATCACAGAGGATATTTTGACAGGTTTTAAGATGCATTGTCGTGGCTGGAGGTCTATTTACTGCATGCCTAAGAGGCCTGCATTCAAAGGTTCAGCTCCTATCAATCTATCAGACAGGTTAAACCAGGTTCTGCGTTGGGCACTTGGATCTGTTGAGATCTTTTTCAGTAGGCACAGCCCTCTCTGGTATGGCTACAAAGGAGGCAACCTCAAGTGGCTTGAGCGTTTCGCATACGCCAACACAACAATTTACCCGTTCACATCTATTCCTCTCCTTGCATACTGTATCCTTCCAGCCATCTGTCTCCTTACCGACAAATTCATCATGCCACCGGTTAGTAAATCACCAGAGATATAATCAGTGAAGAAGATGCATTAACTTTGCTAACTATTTGTTTATTTTCTTTCAGATAAGCACATTTGCTAGTCTCTTCTTTATTGCCTTGTTCATGTCAATCATTGCAACGGGAATATTGGAATTGAGATGGAGCGGAGTGAGCATTGAGGAATGGTGGAGAAACGAGCAATTCTGGGTCATTGGAGGAATCTCAGCTCATCTCTTTGCAGTTGTCCAAGGTCTCCTAAAAATTTTAGCAGGCATTGACACAAACTTCACAGTCACGTCAAAGGCGACAGATGATGATGACTTTGGAGAGCTTTACGCATTCAAATGGACAACTCTGCTTATCCCTCCAACAACTGTCTTGATCATAAACATTGTCGGCGTTGTTGCAGGCATCTCAGATGCTATTAACAATGGATATCAGTCATGGGGGCCTCTATTTGGGAAACTCTTCTTCTCCTTCTGGGTCATTGTTCATCTCTACCCATTCCTCAAAGGTCTGATGGGAAGACAAAACAGAACACCAACCATTGTGGTGATATGGTCAGTGTTATTGGCATCTATTTTCTCTTTGCTTTGGGTCAGAATTGATCCTTTTGTGCTCAAGACCAAAGGACCTGAGACTTCCATGTGTGGCATCAACTGCTGAAGCAAAATCATTTTTTTTTTTGTTCTTCTGAAACTTTACTATACTTTGTTCAGTGTGTTCTTCACTTCATTTTTTTTTGGATTGCATAATTGGATTTTGTTATTGTATATTAACCAGCAAAGCAGATGGATCTGGATTTATTGTGGAAGTTTAGGGCATTGTAAAGAGAAACTCGAACAAACATCCTTTCGATTCACATAGTCAAAAATCTCAAGATACTTTCTCAAAGATTTTCTCATAAAAATGCCAACATTTCCCCGAGAACCTTTCGTGGAAATTCACAAAAGAAAAAAAAAAGCAAACAAAGCACTTAACACACTCACATCTCACAACAACATCAAGCTGAAGATGATTTGATAACATTAACAAAAACTGAATTGCCTAAGTTTGTTTAGTAAGTCTCCATCTTCATTCTTTTGAAACACCAAGGATCCACTGGGAGAGATGTGTCAAGTATGGCTCAGCCTGAGAGCCTTTGCTCAAGACTGGTCCTAAGCTCTGCAACTCAGAATTGAATTCCCTTTCAAAATTGCTGGTAAAACACATAACAAACATATTAGAACAACACCAAAATCTGAAGTTCGAAAATTCTAACACAAACTGATTTTGTAAATATGTAATGATCTAATTTATTTGCCAGAAAAGAGAAGAAAGTAGTGTTAAAATAATAAACTACTTACAATATGGACTCTGTGACAGTTACGTCTCTTATCATTGTCTTCTGTGTATGAGACTGGCTATTGATGTCAATAGATGATGATATCAGCCACTGTGTGGCTGCAGCATATTGTAGGCACACCGATTTTAACTTCTCCATTTTCTGCAACATCAGTAAAGATGAGTGTTAAATATTGAGAAACATCACATTATTACAAGTTAATTCAGAATTTCTGCTAGTGTTGCGCAACAGCGACGCAGATAATAGCAAACAAACAGTGACAAACCTTGAGGACATCAGGTAAAAGAAGCAAGCATCCTCTCAGACACTTATCAAGAAAGAAGTCGTGATGCTGTATCACCTGTAAGATGATGGATACTGTTCAATGAAAGCACGTTTTTCCTTAACAGTAATAGAGCATCTCGTCTATACTTACCTCATCTACACTTCTTGCGGATTGTAGTCTATCGTGCATTACATGCCAATTCGGTTCAAGAACCTGAAGAGACGTCTCACGTAAGAGAATGTAACATCAGAAGAAAACAGAGAGACAAAAATGCACATAACTAAACACCAAAATGATCTCTGTAAGAATGAAATCTTCACATAATCCTATCTGATTTCTCTCAAGCGTAAATTGATAGTGTACATGTATCTCCAGGATCTACTCACGATTATAAGAACTTACATACAGAAACTCATAGTTGGAAGAAGTGCCTACATATATAAAGTATGATATTTGCAGACTTCAGACAGAATTCAGTTTACAGTGCACTGAGCAATTCCAGAAGTCAGTCTTCCAGGGACTTATCCCCCAATATAACAGTTAAAAATAGGATCTATGGAAGGATAATCAAAAGCTTCAAACTTATAAATCCTATAGCATATACAACAAACAGAAAATTCACTGACTTGCCTCGAACGTAAGATAATGTAAAAGGCTACTGATGAATTTAAGCATGCTGCGGCAGAGAAGTGATGATCTGCGAATTGCTGTGCCATTAGAGTTCATAGATCGAATCCCCTGTAGAATTTATTAGCAAAGCAACTAGATTAAATAGGTATGAAAAGAAATAGAAACAAATTTCCAAGCTGTCACGCCAAAATAATATTTTTACATACTTGATGTATTTGCCAAGAACAACAAAGCTGGCGTTCCACATGTTTGCAATGAAAAAGAAAGCGGAAAATTAACTGGTACTTGGACAGGGCTTTCTTCGATATGACAATAGACAACGGCCATTGAACCTGAAACACAAAACCACAACCAATATTTCAGACATATAAGTAGTTAACCCAAAACAAAAATAAATTAGTAGCTATCTATAAAAATCACTGATACTATTTATGGAATTACTAATAACCCTAAACAGAACAAAATAGTTTAGAATCTGGATACAAAGAGGTCGTTGGACACAAGCAGTAAGAAATAGAAAGGTACAGACCTTGTAGCTCAAGGAAAATGTCTCTAGACCAGTAATGCTCATGGGGTCTTCTGAACTGTTGCTATCAGGGTCCTTCTGCATTCCCAAAGTCGTAAGCAATGAAGCTCGATCCTGAGTGCAGAGTGAGAATATACTATGTTAAACGCTGTAACTTGATTACATCTAGGAAAAGACAAATTGATTACTCACCACACAACAAGTCAAGTCTTCGTGACGAGGATCTGCTGCAGCCGCTGTGGTACGTAGAGCAAGATCTAGCAAAGACTAGAAAATACACATAAATTCAGATTCCAACATACAAGTACCCTAACCATTGAATAATAGCATCAAGCTCTGTGTAATATTTTGATTGTACCTGCAACTTTTCGGCAGATATTTCATGCACTTTTTTGTTGAGTTCCTCTCGAGCAATGTCCATGAAATGAACCAAGAAATCACCCTGTAGTTCATTACATTGTTGCACTAAAATTAATTAGAAACGAAAAAGCTGATAGTATTCACGACAGAAGAAAACATCTCACAACGAACTTTCACATTGATAAATGTGTGTCTAGAAAAGTGATGAACTAAGATAACTGGTAATTCCTTGAAAGAGAAACGACATACCTGGTCGAGGAGAAGATAGTGCTTTATAGATCTAAGCCTTCCAATGAGGTCATACTGAAACATATATTGATGGTCAGAGAAGTTTGTTTACATTCAATGTCATCAAAGAAGCAGTCGTGATATATTTATTACCTTATCCTTGATGAGACTCACAAGCTCTTTACTGGCAAATTCGTGAGCAGCCTTTATGCACTCAAGATAATGATGATTTGAACCAAATATAGTTAACTTAGATCTCTCTGAGATGGGAACCTGTCAAATACAAAAGCAGCCACTGTCATGTCCAGTATCATGAACATGGTTAGCTGTATTACTTACAAGAAAAAATTGTCCACAATCATACCTGAACATTGTGCCCACATTCTCTCATAACGTTTAGATATTTTCCTGTGGTCAATATTGTTGCAGCAATGTTTGCAAGGAAGCCCGGAATAGTATCCTTGAGGCTGTATCTTTGGCTCCAATATTTAGCCGTAGAGTCCTGACTGAGGCTCTCCTGCACAAAAAACTTGAAACTGTAAGATCAAGCAATGGGAATTTAAGCAGACGCCGCTGAGCAAAAGTCAAAGTACCTTTTTAAGAGACCTGTTCTCAGCAATGAAAAATTCCCCATATGGATCATCAATGATCCCTTCATAGACCCACCTTAATTAAACAGTATTTTAAGTCAGTTGACACATCTGAGAATACTATGTTCTCTTATCTCTCCTAGCAAACAAAGGAAAATGTAGCCACGAGTTGGACTAAGATTATCTGAACATTCCCACAACAATAACAAAGAGGAAAGATGCAAAGGATAACAAAGGGAGAAGGGCAGTGAATATAAAACAACTCTTTCTTGCTATGAGTCAAGTTACAAATAAGAAAGAAGAGGCATGGGATATCAACCTTTCCAATATGCTCAGGTATGCGTTGCTTGCACATTCGGTCATTTTTTCAAGCAATGACCTCACTGAATTATCACCACCCATCGCTTTAGCCTAGCCATTAAACTCTTCAAAATTAGGACATATAATATAAAAGCAAATTCCAGCACACACAAAAACAAAATGAATTTCTATGACCAATGAAAGAACCTACCTGACTCTGCAAGAGATTAAGAACACCGGAACCCACAAATTGCTTTGCCGAAGCCTGCTGAACTACTGCAGCCAATGCGCGCATGGATCCCATCATTGGCTGAGAGGTATGAAAGCCAATCAATCACCTTTGTTTTCCGGAACTTATAGTTTGGATTATCTTATTAAAGACATACCTGACAGTAAAACCACAATCCTTGGATAGAAAGTCTTCCAAGTCGAAATTGATGTTCCAATTGCGCAACCATGGCTTGATAATCCTGGTTAAGAAAGAATGGTTAAATACTTTCAGCATCGGCAAAGAATGTTGTAGCGCTAAAAAGAAACGATATTTCTCAATTTAAGCATTGGTTAGACACAAAACTATTGAAATGGAAAGAAATAAAATCAGACTGTCAACTATTCAGTAGGCAATACTGAGAGAGGGGTTCCAAGAAGGCAAGAATTTGGAACAAAGAAGGCACCTAGGGCTAATTGCGTCATCTAAGATGTTAATAAGTTATACATTTGTGCACACTTAGTTATGTGGTAAAGACACCAATTCAGAGGACAAGAAAGAAACCCAACAAATAAACTAAAAACATCTTGAACTAAGCTTTCAAAGTTCATAATTTTAGTTTAAGTGAGTATATTCCCCTAGATTGAATATTAGTTTATGGAATCATATCCAGGTCGAAAAGGCCCCTACGTGAAACCTCAAGGGAAAGAAAATGCATTAAATTACCACAAAAGTAGCAACCTATATCACATACAAGGAGGAGTGCCCTGAGTGCAGCGGCAAATGCATGGTTAACTAGCCCGTTCTTGAACTGCGAGCTTGACTCCACAAACTGGTCAATGAGCAGAAAATATTCACATAAAGGGAATATTCTTTTCGCCAGTTCCTGCAAAATTATTTGCATTAGTCTATATATTCCACAAGAACTGGTTAGAGTAAGACTAACAATGCCAAGTTGTTATAGCATCTCTAAATCATTGCACAAAAGAGAGAAACCCATATTATGAATTAAACTAGTAAGGCATGTATTCAAACATCCCGACCGCCGGTGAAATGCCATTTAACTCCAACTTATATAGATATAAGTTCCATTAACACACATGACGAGTAATGGGAAAGACTTTGTAGTTATGTTCTAATTCCAGTCTTCAAGTATGCGGCTTAGCTCCGAAAAGAAGGGACTTGTGTTATGCTACAAAGGTTTTCAGCAATTGAGACCATAAATATTTATTGTGTTGGGTACTACTTGCCTGCAGTGCCAAATCCATAGATGGATCAACTTGGAAAGCTATAGTATCCTCCTTTCCATGGAATCTTTTAATGGATATATATCTCCCTTCAATTCCAACCAAAGCAGACAGAAGATCATCAATGACAATAAGCTCCTACAAGCCAAGAGGGACGACAAGGTTACTAGAATGAAAATAAACAGAAGATATAACACCAACTCTCAACCTAGGCTACCAAGTTCCACGAATATTTGGCTCATCTCAATTACACTAGTCTAGGCAAAAAAAACGAGAAGCCATCTTCATCTACAGTTAAGCCAAGTTGCAAATACTACACACCTCAAATCCAAGATTTAAGGTACTCACCACCAGTTTGAAGCTAAATGGAAGCCATTTAAAAAAAAAATGGTTTGTAAAGTAAGACAAACCTGAACAGGTGTGTCATAGCATCCAATAGCCTGCTCTACTCCAGAACTGCTGGAACATAAAAATCAGTGGTCGAAAGGTGAAAAGGCAATTGACTATCAGCACAAAATTTGAGAATACCTAAAAGAGTCTAAAGGAAATCGCTTAGAATCAGCAAATTTGGAGCTTGCCCTCGTTTCCTGAGATGTTTAACCCATTGTCAATTTCTCTTAACTTAGACCAAATCGAAGAATTGTAGAAATGATTGGGAAGAATTCAGAGAAAGAAATCGAAAAAAGAGAGAGGACCTGGTGGAATCGGCCGGTGAGGAAGGGCCTGTCTTGGTTCCAACGAGGAGTAGTAGGGCAAGAGATTGGCGTCATTGATTCCATTGCTTCGCTTCACTCTCTTCTCCAACTCAAAAGCTTCCTTTCCTTTAAAAAAAGGAATTAAAGAAGGAGACAGAGATCAATATCACCATATTCCGAACCGCTCCTCCGGTTTTCCATTAACCATAAATTCATAAGAGAATATATCCATTAACCATAAATTCATAAGAGAATATATCCGGTTTGATCGAACCAGAAAATTTCAAATGTCTAGACCCAAATTCAAAAACACAAAACAAAAGAATCACGGCGGATTGCAAACTAAGCGATGAAGATGAGCATCGATGGTTAACATACCTAAAGATGTGGCTGCGTCAATGGAATATGATGGATCCGCAGCAAAATCAACTCTTTTATTTATGTTAATTATATTAGTAAATATATAAAATATTAGTATCATTTTCTTTTTCCGTTATTGCAAATTGATTTGATTTTTGGCAAATTGAATAGAAGCACAAAAACAAAACCATTTTATAATGAAAAAGAAAAAGAAAACTCATCGTCGTCCTGTCCTCTCCACCAGCTTCAAATTGCAGAAATGATTATCTCTTTCCTATTTATTTTATATAAATTGAAAAAAAGAAAAAAAAAAATCACCAGCTTCTCTTGTCTTCTCCCTGGACCTGGAGAGAAACAATCTTTAGCCGCCGAGGTTCTTCTCTCTGCGGCGAATATCATTAACATATATAATCTCCAGGTTTCTCACTTCTTTATCTTCCTTTTCTTGGATTTGATTCTTGAAATTTTATCACCTTTGTTTGGGTTTTAGGTTTTAATAATCTTGCTCCAAAAACCCAGAAGAAACTGTTTGTTTTCTATATCAGCATTCACAATTTAAATTTTATTTTCTGATTGAATTTAGGATGGAAATTCACAAAAAGGTTACAAAAACAGACAACTTCTCTGCGGATTTTGTGATGGGAGGTGCTGCAGCCATTGTTGCCAAATCTGCAGCTGCTCCTATCGAAAGGGTCAAGCTTTTACTTCAGAACCAAGGGGAAATGATCAAGACAGGTCATCTCACTAGACCTTACACTGGTTTGGGTAATTGCTTTCTTAGAATCTTCAGAGAAGAAGGTGTTTTGTCCTTCTGGAGAGGCAATCAAGCCAATGTCATCAGATATTTCCCTACACAGGTACTTTCTTTCGAACAACCTGTTTCTGTTGTGCCATTTTGGTTATGTGTTAGATTCTTATTGTCACTATATTTAATTGCTCTTAGGCTTCCAACTTTGCATTTAAAGGTTACTTCAAGAACCATCTCGGTTGTTCCAAAGAGAAAGACGGGTACTTGAAGTGGTTTGCGGGAAACGTAGCTTCAGGAAGCGCTGCTGGAGCTACTACTTCATTGTTTCTGTATCATCTGGATTATGCAAGGACCCGTTTAGGCACTGATGCTAAGGAATCTTCTGTTAATGGCAAGAGGCAATTTAAAGGGATGGTCGATGTGTACCGTAAAACTTTGTCTAGTGACGGTATTAAAGGTCTTTACCGTGGATTTGGCGTGTCAATTTTGGGAATCACTCTATACCGGGGAATGTATTTTGGGATGTATGATAGCATCAAACCCATTGTTTTAGTTGGTTCCTTAGAGGTGATTGGTTTTATCTCTCTTTGGTGTTATATTTGCTTGCTTAATCGAGAGGAAATAATAGCTGAAAATGGTTCTTTGATTCTGTGACAGGGAAACTTCTTGGCTAGCTTTCTACTGGGTTGGAGCATTACTACCTCCGCAGGCTTCATAGCTTATCCCTTTGATACCGTTAGGAGGAGAATGATGCTTACATCAGGACAACCTGTAAAATACCGGAATGCCATTCACGCCTTAAGGGAGATAATGAAATCAGAAGGGTTCTATGCACTGTATAGAGGAGTTACTGCAAACATGCTTCTTGGAGTGGCAGGAGCAGGAGTGCTTGCAGGATATGATCAACTTCACCGGATCGCTTATAAGCATTGGGTTCAGTAGTTTTGAACCATAATTTAAAACAAGCGAAATGAAGACTCAGCTCAAGAATGAGAAGGTTAGCAAACACCAACAAGTCTCACTTACATTCCAATGTGTTGTGAATTAACAGAATTTCAGAATCATTAACCTTTTTAAGCAGCAGAAGATAGGGAAAATTGTTGATAATTCTTGTGCAGATACGTTGTTATTATTTCAATAATCCAAGAAAAGCCTGTTGGATTAATGGAAGAAACACCCAAGAATCCTAATTTACACTTTGCTTTTGTATTGGAGCAAGTTTGTTCCATCAGAGATTAAAGAGAAAAAAAGGCAAAACTTTAACTGCTTTTGATCATACAAACAGAAAATGAGATTGTGAAAAGAAACTTCGGATGAGATTAAGCTAGGAGCCAAAAGTTTTTGTGGCGTTTGGTTGTGATTAAGTAACCACCGAGCTTACGGTTCTTGGGCTTAACCGCAATTGTCATGCAAGAAGCGTTTTCGAGGCAGTATTTGAGAACACCACTGTGTCCACGGCGTTTCTTCCATGCCCATCTCTTCAATAGCCTCCATACGGGAGGTTTCTTCTCTTGTCCAACCACTAAAAGACTCACTTGTTGTTTCTTTGCTTCTTCAACTATTTTTGGTCCTTTGTCTTTGTCTTTTCCCTCTAGCCTCCTTATCTCCACTTCTATCTGTCGTATACAGACAGCAAATCCACACCTAACGTTACGGCATTCCTTATATAAATGTAACAAGTAAATGCAAAGAACAGAACTGAGACAAAACTCACCCCCGGTCGTTTCGTTTGGCACAGTTTCTTCAGAGTATGGACTAATTCATCGGTCTTAACTTCCCGTTTCCGGTTCTTCCTTTTGCCTAAAACCCCAAAAAACCTTTAAATCAAACCCAAACCTTAAACAAGAAAATGATCTAGGAGGAGAGAAGAACCTTTTCTAAAGGGTTTAGCAAAGTATAACAGAAAAAGAGTGTCTTGTGATTGTAAAGTATGCGTAATAGCCCATTCTAAAGCTCCCGTGGAAGCAAGCGCTTTATCCACCACCACCATTACTCTGTTCCCGCCTTCCGTCTCCTCCTGAACCGCCTCAACCGCTGCCACAGCCGCCTCTTTTTTCGCTTCTCCGCCTCCATTGTTAAAGCTCTTGCCATCATCTTCTTCTTTATCGACTTCCACTTCTTCTAGAATAACTTTGACTGTTTCTTTTTCTTTGTCTTCAATCTCTTCCCCTTCACTGCTTTCTTCTTTGGTTTCTTCTCTTTCGGATCCAGCATCATCACCATTTTGGCCTAGAAACTCAATCCTTTGGTCTCTCTCTATGGAACTAGAGTCCGGTTTGTACCTAATCGATGGTGAATTGATCCGGACTCGTCTTAGACTCAACTTCGCTGATTTCTTGAGCGATCTTGCCATGTTTTGTCACGGATATTGATTGTGCAACTGAGGTCGAACATTACATTTGGTTCTTGAATGTTTGGAGGGTATGTATACGTGAGGAGAAAATTGGAAGAAGACGTGCGTGCCACTAAAGATGTTTGATTGTTTATGGTTCCACACGTTGCTGTTTTTCAATATTATTTGTAGGTGAAGCTCTTATGCTTTCTTTGTTGCATTCTATTGAGTCCAACTTTGTTTGATAAAATCATTTATTGTCTATGTTTCAAAACCTTTCTTGAAACTAGCCGAATGGGATTAAAATATTAAATCAAAGATTTTTTGATAAAAAATTGAATATATCCGAAAGATGATCCATGTAGATTTGAAAATTTGTTAGCTCAATGCCTCATTTGGTTATGGAATACATTGTATGATTTGTATCTTCGGAGCGGAGAACAATGTTTTTGTTTGTGTACAATCGGGAATATATATTAGAAATGTATATTTTCTGATTAGAGGTAATCTTGGAATGACTCAGTTTTGTCTTGGTCAACATCCTCCACGTTTCATAAATGCACAAAACCAATTTTGAATTGTACTCCTCTTGGCAGCTTCAGTTCTGGTGGCAAACCTCACGTCTAATAGTCCTATGAGGAAGGGACAAAAGTGTCAACTAAAACATGTTGGTAATGAAACATGTTTGGTAAAAAAAATATTAGCAATGCAGTTAAGGAGGAATAAATGGATATCTTTATATATATAAAAAAAAAATTGTATAGCCCTATATTTGATAATGTAAAGGGACATTAACAAATCTGAGGGAAAACATGCGGATATAAGATGAATACAGTTTTACAAATAAACAACATTCTTACATAATAAAATTATGATAACGTTTTATTTGACTCAAAATGTAAGAATACTTTGCTTTTGAAGCGGACACATATCACATAAAAGGTTGGTTATATAGATGTAACATGTATAATTGGTGCCACAACCTCTCCCTACTAGACTCATAGTTTATCATTTTATCACATTCGATTTAATTAATGATAAAGATTATGTGAGGAGGACTAAGTAGTGACCAAATATATAAAGTTTTTCTTCATACTACGTAAAAGTTGATATTAGAAAAGTTTAATGGATAGTTGTTTTTTTTTATTTTTGTAAACAAAATAGTGTAGTGGATAGTTTGGTGATCATTTACTTGAATTTCCTACTACGTATAAGTATAACTTAGCCAAATGCAGAAAATTAAAATCAATAATAGCACAGTTAAGCAAACTCATATCACTTGAAAAAGAGTAAAAAAAGTGAGTAAAGAAGCACAAATCAAATGTCCTATATAAGAAACAAACTCGGAAGTGAAACTAAAAGATTGAGCAATCCAACAAACAAAGATCTGTAAAAACCAAAAAAATGGCGGATGAATCAGCAGCGCCACCCACTCCACCGTCAATCGACGGCAACGTCGTCGTCGCCAAATCACTAGCTCGTCTCGGCGTCACCCACATGTTCGGCGTCGTGGGCATCCCCGTCACATCTCTAGCAAGCCGAGCCATGGCTCTTGGCATACGCTTCATCGCCTTCCACAACGAACAATCCGCCGGATACGCAGCTTCCGCCTACGGTTACTTAACGGGTCGACCCGGAATCCTTCTAACTGTTTCGGGTCCGGGTTGTGTTCACGGGCTCGCTGGTCTTTCAAACGCTTGGGCTAATACATGGCCGATGGTGATGATCTCTGGTTCTTGTGATCAGAGAGATGTTGGTCGTGGAGATTTCCAGGAGCTTGATCAAGTTGAAGCTGTGAAAGCTTTCTCGAAATTATCGGAGAGAGCCAAGGATGTTCGTGAAATCCCTAATTGTGTAGCTAGGGTTTTGGATCGTGCCATTGAAGGTCGACCTGGTGGTTGTTATCTGGATCTTCCTTCTGATGTGTTGCGTCAGAAGATTTCTGAATCTGAGGCGGATGATTTGGTGGAGAGGATTGAAATTTCGAGGAAAGCGGAATCGATTCGGGCTTCGTTGAAATCGGAGATTGAATCGGCGGTTTCGTTGCTGAGAAAAGCCGAGAGGCCATTGATAGTGTTTGGTAAAGGAGCTGCGTATTCGAGAGCAGAAGATGAGCTAAAGAAGCTAGTGGAGCTCACTGGGATACCCTTTTTACCTACTCCGATGGGTAAAGGTTTGTTGTCAGATACACACGAGCTCTCGGCTACTGCGGCGAGGTCGCTTGCTATCGGGAAATGCGATATTGCTTTGGTGGTTGGAGCTAGGCTTAACTGGCTTCTCCATTTCGGTGAGTCGCCTAAGTGGTCTAAAGAAGTGAAGTTTATATTGGTGGATGTCTCTCAGGAGGAGATTGAGCTTAGGAAACCTCATTTGGGGATTGTTGGAGATGCTAAAAAGGTGATTAGCTTGTTGAATAGAGAGATAAAAGATGATCCTTTTTGTCTCGGGAAGTCGAATCCGTGGGTGGAATCGATTTCGAAGAAAGTGAAAGAGAATGGTGAGAAGATGGAGGCACAGCTTGCTAAAGATGTTGTTCCTTTCAATTTCTTGACTCCAATGAGGATAATTAGAGACGCAATTCTGGCTGTAGAAGGTCCGAGCCCTGTTGTGGTATCAGAAGGAGCGAATACAATGGATGTAGGAAGATCTGTTTTGGTTCAGAAAGAGCCGAGGACTAGGCTTGATGCAGGAACTTGGGGAACAATGGGTGTTGGTTTAGGTTATTGTATTGCTGCTGCTGTTGCTTCTCCTGATCGGCTTGTAGTCGCGGTTGAAGGTGACTCCGGGTTTGGATTCAGCGCCATGGAAGTTGAGGTAAACAAACAGTACATAATGCACCATAATGTGAATTGTGTTTGGATCTTAAATCAATAAACCTTGTCTTGGTGATGCAGACATTGGTTCGATACAATCTTCCTGTGGTAATTATTGTATTCAACAATGGTGGTGTCTATGGCGGTGATCGAAGAAGTCCTGAAGAAATATCTGGTCCTCATAAAGAAGATCCAGCACCAACATCTTTTGTTCCCAATGCAGGCTATCACAAGCTTATTGAAGCATTTGGAGGCAAAGGTTATATAGTTGAAACACCCGATGAGCTTAAATCCGCACTCTCTGAGTCGTTCTCTGCTAGGAAACCTGCGGTGGTAAATGTTATCATCGATCCTTTCGCTGGTGCTGAGAGTGGGAGATTGCAGCACAAGAACTAAAGAAAGTAAAAAGCTTGTGAAGAGTTTAAATAAAAGGGTGTATGAAAGTTGTATCTTGTGATTTGTGAACAAAAAACGTTAAGCGTTGTTTAGTTTTTAAACTTTTTAAGCACTGTAAACCGGATCATAAATCGGTCCGGTTCAACCAAAACTTAATAAAAATACGTTCCCGGATTAATTTCCTAAAGCTCTCTCTTGTTCGGACAAAACCTAAAAAGCTATTTAATGGAGTCTGAGAAGAACACATAGAACATAGTTGCATCGGAAACATGAGACCAGGTTTTTGAATTTTCTTCCTCTCAGTAATTCTTCTGCTTTCGATTGCGTAACTGATATTGATATGGGAATTGGGTTTTTATTGTTTTCTAATTTCGACTTCAGAGCTTCCTGGGTTTTATTACGACGAAGAGAAGAACAGATATTTCCCCATTAAAGGACCTATCCCTGGCTCACAATCTTCAAGTACCAAACGTAAACCCGAACCAAAGCCTGTAAAGGTAACATCAAATTTCGACTTCTTTCGACCTTTGTGTGTAAAGGTGGAGTCTTAGCCAACTTATTAGTTTACATGGGAATTTTTATCAGGAAGCTAACTATCAAAAGAGCGCCAAACTAACAGCATTGAAGCTACTTCATTCCCGAGAGTTAAGTGGCAAAGTTATTTCTCTCAATAAGAAGAAGTCTAACTTCAAGGAGGAGATCCAAAAGACACAAGCCTCTAATCCTGAGGTTTGTATTTCCTATGACTTACCTTTCTGTTTTAGGAAGATATGAAACATTTTTGTAAATCTGTGTTTGTGCAATGTTAATGATGCCTAGGTATGGAGATATGGATCCACGATAAACATAGGCGACACTGCTTTGAAACACTTGCGAGCTGATATACAAACATCTGTTGGTCTGACCAGAAAGAACATCCTAGTAGCAGGCAATTCCGAAGGCTGGCTGAGGTACGTAAGTTTCTTGATGTTCCAAGATTCTACATTGAGGTTCTTTAGGAAGAGAGTTGTCTTTTTCCGTAATCATGAATGTGTTTTGATTTTTTTTCGAAGTGGATGTTAAATTTTTTTGGCATACCGACCTATATGCTTTGGAAGTTTATTCTTGCAGTATACTGAGAACCTCCAAAGCTGGGAAAGAACTCTCTGCTGAGTCTGAAACTCAAGCTTTGAATGGTGGAATCAAGTGCATGCCAGTTTCTGTTCTTCCTAGCAGAGAAAACAATGCTGAGGAGAGGGAAGCACCTGTGCATTTATGGAGACCTGCAAACTCTCGTTTAGAGGCTTTATCGAGTATATCTTCTATAAAGTTGATTGGAAAATGTGATGCATCTGACAACCGCTTATTGTATCCTTTTGAGTGTGTCTTATCTTTTGCTTTCTCTCTTGTATCCCCATTTGTAAAATCTTGACCTAAGAAAACAGGATAACTACTCTGGGATCTGCTGGTCGTGGATCGATTTTTTTCTTGAATCTTGCTGCAGAACCGCACATAGTCACTCCACGTAGCCTCCACGGGAATGTTTCCTCTGAATGCACCATTTGGACAGCTGACTGCAATAAAAAAGGAACTCATGCAGCTATTGGTACCCTCTCTTTTTACTTTTGGTGTTATATTTGTCCCAGGATCTTGCTACATTACAATTACAGTTATACGTAGAGAGCAATGTAATGGTAGAAGGGGATCAGATATAATTACAATACCGTGCTATGTAAATGGATTTGGTTCAGTAATTTCAAAACCATATGGCAATTATTAAGGAACCTTGGTATGTTATAGGTACCGACCTAGGAGCTGCTTTGGTTGATTTGGAAACAGGAGCAGGGTCATACTTTCTCCGAAGCAAAAGCGATGTTTTTGCACTACAATTTCATCGATCGGTAAAGTTCTCTTAATTCCAAGCTTCGAATTGCGGCTTTTATCTAGCGGCTCTTCTCAACTCCTAGTTGCTTTATTGTTTAGTGGTCTCACTTTCATATTCTGAATTAAATAAATAACTCGAAATCAAGTTTCTCTGACCCCGTGTACTGACAAGTTACGTCTTTGTTTTACTGAAGGACATGTGTTTATGTTGTTTCTACCACTTTTTCCCAGGGTAAAATTGTTCAATGTGGGCTTAGAAATGGAGCCATTGTGTCTGTTGATCTACGTGAGAAACCAGGGAGACCTGTTCCAAGGCTTACTAGACACCAGATACGATATCAGTCATCAAGTAAAACCGGTCAAACTAATACAAGTAAACAATGGTTTGAGGTGCTTTCTCTTCCTTAGCGATTTGCAGCTAGTTAAGATCATATAATGACTATGTCATGGTCACTACTTTTCATCTCTTTCGGGGAGTTTTACTCTCAACATTCTGCTGATACTTCTAGTAATCTCCATTTTGCAGCTCAAAGGAAACATAAATCCGTCTCATGTAATCTATATGCCTTCATCTCTTACATGGTCGGTACACGACTAAACCCATATATGCAGATTCTCTTTACATCGTCATTTTTTTGACGCCATAATTCACTTCTTCTTCTCTAGCCTGAAGACACTGAAAACGTATGATCAGTACTTAATGGCAAGCTCCATGGATGGGACAGTGAGTACCACTATTAGCTTTAGCTTCTGCACATTTCCAGAATATTTTGATCGGTAGCTAAAGAGCCTTTTCTCTTTTCCTAGATCAAGCTATACGATCAACGCATGGTTGAGAGAGGGGTCGCTGTACAGACATATGAAGGACATGTAAATTCTCATACTCGCATCGAATTTGGCATCGATCCGTCAGAAAGATTTCTTATGTCAGGTAATATAAAAGGAACCCATTGTTCCAAAAAGATAACGGCTATGTTAGATATTGGAAGAGCATCAACAATTTGGTTTCAGTGAGATAAATTTGAGTGTTTTTTGTCTTTGTGTGTTTACTGCAGGAGGAGATGACTGTTATACTCGCATTTGGAGTATCAAATCTGGTCAACTTCTGTCTGAGAATAAATTCTCCAACTCTGTCACTTCAGTTGTGTGTTGGTCTGCAGCTAAAAGTACTTACAGACTGATCCATCTCCTGCTTCTTGCCTTCTTGTTTTCTTTCTTTTATCATTGGTGGAAACTGAAACCTGTAATGTTGAATTGTCAGGGAAAAAAGACTGGAAAGATGGAGTTGTCCACAGGGCATGGCTTGGATCTCGTGAAGCAATATTCAACGTGTTTTAAGAGGTTGTTTACAGTTTAGCTATAGGTTCATATAGAACAGAGTACAACAGAGGCACAGAGCCATAGTCTGGTTGATAGAAGTTTTTTTCTGGAGCTTTGTAACAGTCATAGGATTAGTTGCTTTGAAGTTGTAAAGAAGGCAAAATGCTTCTGTTCTTTCTTCCCTCTTCGATGCTAATGGATTTTGAAAAAGAAATGTTCAATCAAATATTACCATTTTTACTTTACTAAATAAGCAGAAGATCATTTACCAGAATAAGATTAGGAGATGGAACGCAGGAAACATATAAGTTTTGGACATAGATTAAGCAAATGCTCTCTTTAAAATCAACACTAACTCAAAAACTGAGAACTCTGCAATTGAAGAGCTACACAATGTATCGTAGGTAATGACAATATAAGCTTATACTAAATGTGTAAAGCTTCGATGAGGCCAGTGACACAAAAACAGTGAGTCTTCTCTTTTTCTAGAGGTTGCAAAAAATTTGTCAGTGCAAGGTCTTTGGGTCATACTTACCGTCAGTGTAAATCCATTAGTTTCAGATACCATCAGTCTATCGCCATTCTGGATATGAGCAAGTGAATCCTCCTCTGTTGACATGTGGAGCAACACTTTATCGCTCGACTCAGTATTGCAGAACAGTTCCTCTTTGTATAACTTCCAAAATATTCTGAAAAAACACATCTTTAGCCTTGAAACCAACCTCACTCAAGCCTTGGTTTTATCATCCGAAGCCACTTTGTTGAAGAACTTAGTTATTGCAACTTGCTTTGGATCTACAGATTCTAGCTTAGAAGAAGCCTTTCCTTTCTTCTTTGGTTTACCCTTAATCTTTCTGCTCCTTTTCACAGGAGAAATGCTGCTCTTCTGGGAACTACTACTCATGCTCTTAAGCTTGTGAAACTGCGATGAATGGCAACAATCATTCCGCTCAGTTTCAAGGTGGATGAACTCCAGTTTCGAAACAAGCGCTTCTTCATTGCCCACGGAACAAATTCCGTCTCTAGAAGTGAAAGATATAGCAGCAGAGACTTGCTCATAGAATTTAGTCTCGTGTTCATAGAAATCATCAACTATTTCGACTATATTCCTCCATGTACCTCTTATCATATCGGTTACTTGTTCTTGTGTAACCCATTTGGGTAGACAATTCCTAAGCTCTTCCATAACCTCTTCTCCACCAACACTCAAATCCAACGAAACCTTGTCATCCTCAGGCTTATCAGCAAGATTCTCATCACCCATCACCTTGACAAAGATACTTTTTTTAATGATCTGAAACATTCAAAGAACACAATGTATCACTTTTCCTGTATGACTCTCCACTCCACAAACTCCACAGGCTCATAATTCATTAATTCTGTTCCTGATGCTATCAAAACTATCCTAAGAGTTTATTTCGTCTATCACTACTATTGCAAAAAAATTGTTTCTTGCTATGGAATCAAGCAAGCTTCTGACTTATATATGCGATAATAAACGAGCTTTTTCTCTCTCTTTAACATGTAATGATTGAAGACGCTCTTTCTAAAACCCTAAATCATTTGCATAAAAAGAAAAAGAACCGAACCTTACATTGGGAAAACTGTATCGTGATAAAATTGAAATCTCCGGCGAGAATCTTTTATAAAATTGGTGGCGATCAGACGACACAAGAGGCCTTGTCCCGCCGATTATGAACTTCCAATACAGAGACGAAAGGGGCGGTCGGTGACGGCGCGTGTGGAGGAGACCGATGCCCACGCTAATATTCAGATTTGTATGAATAACAAAATACGTCACTAAAAAGAAAAAGAAAAAAAAATCAATTAATACAAGGTGAAATGGTGAATTCTAAAATGGTTTACTCTTTATTTAAATACCTAAAAGGTAAAATTCTAGAGAGGCAAAATTTCTTTCTAATACCAACTTTATTCTAATAAACTAGCAAAATATGTTTGATATTGCATAGTCAAATAGACAATAGAGTTGTAATTAAGTCAGAGTCTACGTTTTTGTATAGTCGATTTGGCAAACACTAAGAAGAGTTGTGGTTGTATTATGATTTAGAAATTACCACATGACTTAGAAAAACAGAATACACAGTTTCCACTTTCATCTATGTTACAAAATATGGTTTAGGCATTTGAGTATAACATGTTTTTCTCATCATCATAACTTTTGTGGCCTCAAAATATAAATAGACTAAAGAAACAGTCGATATATTGAAAACTTTTTTAAAATATATAATATGACCTAAAATGAATAATTATTTATGGATTATAGTTGTGGTGGATTTCTAAACCCTATTTTTATGTATTCAAAGGAAGCAAAAATGTGAAAGTTTTTCAAAGTTAACACCCCTGTTAAAGGAAACAATACTTAATCACCTCTTTATTATTTTTTTTATTTTTCCCTTTTCACTGGTGTTATTATTGTTTATTAATGTTTATATACATTGGTCGTCTTTGCGAAACCTTCTCTAGTATCTCTTTCTCCTTTATTCCTAGACTAGCTAATGTTGTTGCTGATGGCCTCGCCAAAGCTGCGTTGTACTCTATCGACTCTGTTTGAATTTTATTTAATGAAAAGTGGTTTGTTCAAAAAAAGAAAAATACGTCTGAATAAAAAGAAAAATGATACATCTTCGTCCTTGTATTTTTTTTCCCTCTATTGGTTTTATTCTTCGAAGTGTTTGATCATGCATTCTAGCTATTAAGGGTTTTCAACATCTAATTCCATCAAATCGTTTATCTAATTATGTTATTACAATTATTTGTTAAGAAAATCTTAAAAGTGAAAACGAAATTCTTAGGTGCATCATATTGTACCTTGGATTTTATTTTATTAGAAAATATGATACAAATTAAAGTTATGCATAACTACTTAAATGTGGGTAACTTAGCTACAATCTGCTACAAATTCGTGATTGCTTTAACCACATAGTTACATGATTAAATTTGTAGAAAATCAGTAGCAACTCATAATTCGCTACAGAAAAAAAACTATAACCAGAATTTTTTTTGGGTGGCTCTATACGCTTTTTCTTGTAGATATATGTCTAGTTTGTCTACTTGTAAGTTAAACTAATGAAGTGTTTTAACAACTGGAGCAAGAGTAAGTAATAATCACATTTCTTATGAACGGACCAAAAAGACAAAAGAGTAAATTAAGATAACAACATGTTCAGTTCTGGACTAATGTCTCTTTCTGTTCATTAATACCACCAAAAGAGAAGAAAACCACTTGCGCGGATGATAGTAAACAAAAAAAAAAATTCCAAATATGTAATGATCTTGTTGTCTTTAAGACAAAGATTCTTCAATTATAGTTTCTAATTTTGGCTTCTTAGATTTCGAAATAGAGATCCTATGCATAAACTCCGCCGCCGAAAACTCTTCAATCTCTTCTAGATTCAGCTTCGATCCCGCCGTAATCATCTTACCCTCATCCACTTCCCCGTCCGGCGAAACCCTCCCGTTCCCTCCGCCGGAAGACTTACTTCCGACACGGCGGCGATGGTGGTGTTGCTGCTTCTTGGCGGCCACGAATAACCGAGCCATATCCGAAGCGTTGGCTGCTGACGTGGCACGCGTCATAGGAAAAGCGACGTACACGTGGCAGCCTCTGATTTGAAGATCATCATCGGCGGCTAAAGGGTTGAGTTTCCGACCGATTTTCAACGATTTGGCGTCCACGAGGAAGAAACTCGGAATCTCCATCATTAGCTCGGCGGCTTTCGTGGGCGCGTGTATGTGACGCACCTCACCGTCGGGGAGAATCACTCTCGCCGCGGATGAAGAAGACGAGGAGGTTTTGGTTAGTGCAGAAGAAACGTAGTTGCCCATAGTGTTGTATTTGTTTGGTAATAAAGGAAGTTTAGTTTAGGAGAGGATCCAAGAAGAGGTCAAGTGTGTTTATATAACACAAAGAGAGAATGTTTGAGAGACTTTTAAATAAGGTGGAGATAGACAGTTGTGCAAATGCAATATATAGAGAGAGGTTGACATTATATGGTTGAACTTGAATGCGCGTCTTTTCCATATATTCAAATATATTGTATTAACCGTGTTTTCATAAGTCTATAGCCATCAAATGTTCCTACTTAGCACTTTACTCTACATGAAAGTTATTATTAGTTGGAAATGACCTATTTTGTTCTTTTTTACTAGTCTAATATTTGTCAACAAATGTTAGATGCTATGCAACTTAAGTAAGAACACCAAACTTTAAGGTTTATGTTTTAATACCGACAACTCAATTTTGACATGTGTATTAAAAATATACAAAAATATATTGATGTAAATATATTAGATTTCAAAATTAAGAACTCGTATAATTTTTACAGGTGTAATTAGATTCTAAATTTTCATATACAACTAATTTTAGATTTAATGAATCTTATCCATCAAATATAAAATGACAAATCATAAAAAAATGATGTAAGTAAATTAGATATTGAAAATTGAACATTTGCATAATTATGACACATATAATTAAATTCTAAATTATGACCAATACGATTATTCAAAATACATTTTAATACTATATCTTAATTATAAAAATGTATTGATGTTAAATTAGATTTTGAAAATTGACAATTCATATAATTATGACATATGTAAATAAATTCTATATCACGGCTCTCTCAAATATTCAAAACATATTTTCATATCTTATCTTCTTCATTACATATAACACATCATATAATATTACTAAAAAATATATAATTGTATGATTATTTTTCTTCAATACTAGTTTTTCTAAGCAACATAATTTACTAGCAAAATAGCATACTCACAAAATAATTTCAAGAAATTCCGTTTTCATATGTTACTTTTCAAAAATACCATAATTCTCATATTTTCATTTTTAAAAATATGATACCCATTTTTTTAACGATTTTCTTTACTCAATAATTGGTTAAAATATTTTTTTTTATGTTTAATTTTTTAGAATTTAGTATAGGAGAAAAATATGTTGTAGTGTAATCTGACAATTAAAAATATAACTCATTTTTTGTATTTTATTAGAATATAAAATTTTCATTTTTTGTTTTATAATTTTTTGTAAATATTGATATTGTAACAATATAAACTAACAAAGACGCATGATTTTATTTCGAGAGTTATAATTAGGTAATGTGTCAAACCCACGTTGAGCACATCCAAATTTATTTAATAAGATAGTAAAATATTTGTCAACAAAAGTTAGAAGCTATGCAGCTTAAGTAAGAACACTAAACTAAAGGTTTATGTTTAACTTTACCCGAAATTAGAGAATATTAGCTTTCATATCATAAAAAGCTAAACTTCCCTAATAGATTATGAAACAATTGGAGATTAGGCTGAAAATAGAGCATGCAGTGAAGGCAAAAATAGCATTCAATTTTTTAATGTCACGGATTTATTATCCAACTATTAGGATCACAAATTATTTACAAAATTAGAGAATAGTTTTGTAACCCGACGTATAAATTGTGATTAAAAGCTTATTAACAGAATTTGCAAAAAATAAAGTTTAAGCTTTACTAGATTAATAAAAAGAAATCAAAAATATGTACGAAAACTATAATATAACCTATATAACACTATAAAGTCAAACTAAAATTTAATTATTTGAAAATAATAATGAACTATGATTATTTTTATAAAAACAAAAAGGTGCATTTGTGAATTTGGATCTGAGTAATTATGCAACAATAATATTAGCATGAACCATTAGATTATAAATGCTCTCCTATAATTACAACTTCAATTATGAAATTTTGCATAAATCTGATTAAGTTATAGTACTTAATTAAGATTTATATAAAATAAAAAAATAAAAAAAGCAGACCACGTAATATGAGTGGAATAACCGGATGCTGAAAGTGTGGAAGGACGCAACACAAGAGTAGTATTATTAATTTATTATTATCACTTCCAGTTGTTATCTCACAAGTTCGAAATGATAATAATCAGTGATATTATTATTAATATTAATAGAATGACAAATCAATAATGATGATTGTATAAAATAAGGTTTTCCAGTTATATAAGTTGCGTGTGGGACCCGCATGCCCCTCATTTCCTTGGTACTTTCGATGTGGTTGATTGCTTATACGGAACAGAACCTTTCGTCTGATTTGGAGGATCCTTTGACTTGCATCTCCGACTGTTCCCCTTATCCATGGGACTCATTTGCTTTCGTTTTATATTTATTACAATAGTATTATTATACTACCATATGATATTTGACACAAACTTGTATGTATGATTTAACTTAGAATTTGGATAAAAGCATTAATTAGTTGCTTATAATTGAATGTTTCATTTCATTCTCTTGACAGCATTTTATTAAAAAAATCTAATGAATAGGCAGCTTTGAAGACACATTTCTAAAATCCAATTTTATTTAATTTAATTAAATGAAGTCATATGTATTATTTTTCAAAACATTTATTTAAGATCACATTGTACGCGGAATAAGTAATAAGTCTTTATTCGTTACATTTTGAGTTTGAGGTTCTTATTTGAACGATGTAAATTATTTTAGAGTATGAGATACTTTTTTTTTTTTTTCAGCTTGATTCTTATGCATCACAGTTTGGCATTCATAGTAATTAACTCTCATTAATTATATTTCTTTGATAGTAAAAATCTAGTATCCACAACTATGCTATAAATTCATATTGTGCATACGTTTTGTGAGTTTAAGATGTTTAATTTTAAATTATTTGGACATAGACCAAACAAATAGAAAAAACGAGATATATGTGTACTCGATTATAATGATTCTCATCCAACATTTCCCTTAAATCTGTCAAATTGTGTTGCCACTCGTGATTTTCTCCACTAAGTTTTGTGTGCTACGAGATCTTCGCAAAATTTCATGATTTTGGTCTCTAGTGAGCAATTTAGAGTAATTGAGAGTATCTACATTGTTCTTTCTTTTTAACAACTTTGAGTTATTCTTAAATTAACGTATTAAATCCCATTAGTATCACTATTCACGCGTTTTTTTTCTGTTCAACGCCCATTAACGCATTAAGAACAAGAAATACATTTGATTATACATTTTGTGAACATTTCTGATTTGAGCTGATATGACCAAGCAGAAACTAAATGTTCCCTTTGATCAGATTTTAACAATTAATTTTTATTCAAAAAACAATTATTTCATATTTATAATAAACTATTAGATAAAAATGTACATTTTAAATACCTCAAAAAAATTATTTCATGTGTCTACCTATGTAACTATGTTTATTACTTTTTTTAATCCAAAAGATTCACGTTTCACAATTAAATGGTTACACCATATTTTATTTTATCATATATCTTAATATTTTAAATTTACAATCGCACGGGTGTAATACTTATCACAATAATTCCATAACTGTTTTAAGATCTCTAATTCACAACAAACATCAGATTTTTGTGTATCACTTTTAGAGAAAGAATTAGAAAATGATCATCGCGAGTATATTAGAGAATATTCTAATTTTTACTTGATTTGAAATGATCAAAACTCCAAAATCTAAATCGAAAACCCTAATCAAGACCTCTCTATATAAACAAACCTTACGTGTTTCATCATCACAAGCATCAAAACCTTTTTTTTTTTTTTTTTCGTCTCATATCATATCACACAACCAAACCTCCAAAAATGAAGAGTCTCACAATTCTTATTGCAATCATTCTCTTCTCAAGCTATGCCACAGCAAGAGATTTGGAGTCAGCTGCATCCTTAGGTGACGAAAAGTTTGGATTCGCATTTTGGTGGCATTACCCTTACTTCCCTTACTATCACCCTAAGCCATATTGGCCTATCCCTACTGTCGGAAAGGCCCTCCCACCGACCCCGGCTGTCCACCCCAACCCTCCACCATTTCCGTTCCATCCACCTCCGGTTGTTGTGAAATGCTTGTCCGACTGCAAGGACGTCAGAGCATGTGTGGCGGATATTGTCAAGGCTTTCTTTACCCGCAAACCTGCTCTTGAAACCGATTGTTGCGCCTCGATCATGAAAATGGATGAAGATTGTGACAAGACTCTCTTTGGAGCTTACCATAACCCTTGGTTCGACTACGCTGTAAAGATACATTGTTCTACTAAAGCAAAACCTACTCCGTCTGCTCCTTCCCCAGCTTAGGGATCGGTCGTATTTGTTAGAACTACAAGTGTTGCTTTCTTAGTTCGTATAGGTTTCTTTTTTTTCAATTTTTTTTTTTTTTTTGTTTTTTCTTTTACTTCAAAGTATGCTTTGCAGTGTTACTCAAGGTCTCCTTTCTAAATAAAATTATCCGTGCTTTTTATTTACTAATTTTCATGATTTATGCAATTTTTTATAATAATTTATCTTAACCAACGTAAGAAATGGGAACATTTTTCTTTTGGATAAAATTAAATTAGTCATTTTGATTTGATTTTTCAACCTTTCAGAATTAAGAGGACTATACATTTTTGTGATAATGATATTTTTTTGAGTCCTGATATCACCGGCGAGAGACTTGTTCGTAACAAATATATTTTGTCAATTATATGCGCAACCGCAAAACAAACCTAATGTAAATGGTACACCAAATGAAAAACGTACCATTTACATTTGCATATGTAAATTTAATATAATACTATTATTTTCTGGTTCAGTTTAATTGATTGTGTTTATATTCAACACGCCATGAATGTAACATTCTAGCAGCTGGTCACACTTACAAAAGAATATCGTAGAAAAAAATAGAAATAAAGTATTATTAGGGACTGGTTAACCTAATACGTGACAGATTGTAGACCTTTAATTGCTTTTAGTTCCTAGAATTTAGTAGGAGTGGATTACACTTAAGTAGATTTCCTCGGATATTTGATAGCTAAAATAAAAGTAGAATTAAAAGATAACATTGATATTTGTAGTTTTCGAGAATATCTCTTAAAAATCCGTTTTGTAACTTCTACATCAAAATCTCCAAAAATGTTAGGGATTTGCTTTACCCTATTTAGAGTGTGCTTTATATTTTCATCATTTTAAAGTCATTACAGTATTGTGAGAGAATAGAAAAACTTTTTGTTTTCTATTTTTTTTTTTGGTCAACCGAAAAAATAGAAACCTAAATGTTGAAAATAATGAATAGAAAAAGAGAGAGTGCAATTAGCCCTTTTCCACTTCTATTTTGGAGACGTACCAATTACTATTAGTGACGAATTAGAGGTGGACATAGAGTAGGTTTGATTTGATTTGGGTCTGTTTTTTGATGNGGTTTTTTTTTTTTTTTTTTTTTTTTTTTTTTTTTTTGTTCACAATTTTTTGATGTTTTATATTTGGTTTAGAAAATATATTACACCGAAATTGAAATTCAGGTCAGATAAATTTCGGTTTGGTTCGGAGTTATAATTAAATTTAAAAATTAATTTCGAATTTCAGTTTTAATTATTTCGGCCTAAAAGGTCACCACTTAATATAATCACAAATTTAATAAAAGAAATTAGGGCATCTGTGAGTTTGGGCCTAAAAGCCCACTAGCCAATCTAGTGCATTATTCCTAGGGCTGGGCACAGATACCCGTTACCCGTCTCGTACCCGTTACCCGACCCGTACTCGTCTCAAAAAATAGGGTACTCGTGACTTTCGAGTCGGGTAATGGGTATTATAATTTTATTACCCGCGGATAATAAGAGTCGGGTATTGGGTATTAAAATTTTTTTTACTACTCGTCCCGTACCCGTCTTGTATATGACCCGTAAATACTCGCATTAATATTTGATAAATCTAATTAAAATATAGTGTATATATTGTAATTTAAACATGGATTTATCTCTTTTGCTATAATTTCTTTTGTGTGATGCTATTTTTTAGGTTGTCAAAACAGAAGCATAATACTTTATGTTTTTGGTTATGATTCCATTTTCAATATATCGTTTAGAAGAAAGGAAAAAGTCGAGAACTTGAAATAATGTAACTCATTTGTTTACGAATGGACCAATATCAGGAAGATGCATAAGGTATGCGCTAGCAAAAGGAAATCGATTGATGAACTACAAAAAAATCTTTATAATTTACATATAGATTACATTATATTTACGGGTAGCGAGTCGAGTCGGATATTCAGCGGGTAAGTAATTTTTAAGCGGGTACTCGTTTGATAGGATACCCGTTTTTTTCAAGTCGGGTACAAGTACTATTTTTCAATTACTCGATCGGGTCGGGTCGGGTCACGGGTACCGTAAAATTGCCGGGTACCCGTCTCCTGCCCTCTCCTAATTATTCCAATGGCTTACATATCTCAGTCTAATTTTTATGATTAACTAAAAACTTATAATATACTGTACACTATATATGCTTTTAATTTCAGTTTGCTCATATATATATCTCAGGAAAAATGTAGGAAGGTTTGTAAGCGTTAGTTTTATTAATTAACTTATGGTTTGGTTTAGTATTCGTGTTTTTTTCTTGCTTTTATGAGGCCTAGTGGCTAGTTGTCTACCGTTTACCTGGGAGCTTAGGATAAATTAAATTTAAAGATAGAGGAGAATGAAAGATTAATTAGAATAAAAACACATCAACTTGGGTCACAATGTTGCAAATATATCAAAATGAAACTTGGTTCAAACAACAATAATTAAGGAAAAGCCTTCAAATCTTCAAAATATCCAAACTCGATGCAAAATGCATTATTAATTAAAGTCTTGAAATGTTTCCATCCGATTGTTTAACAGATACCATTGGTCTTCTTCCTGTCAGAGACAAACTTCTTCCAGCCCTTGATGATCTCTCTCTGCTTCTCCATGTCGGTTTTCTTCACTGTCACCATCAAGTTATCACCGTTAGCTTCACTCTTCTCTTCTCCTAGTGAAATCTTGTGGATCACTCGAGAAGGAAGCTCATCGAGCTCATGCATCACTTTCTCAATATCGATCACAAGTCTCTCTGCGAGTGTTCTCGAGAAATCTTCTCTGATGACTACTCGAAGAACAGTCACGTGTTGTGCGTTTGGAGGCATTGTGTAGGCTGGCACAATCCATCCATATCTGCATTTCAAATATGTTTAGAGAGACATTTATAATATATCCAAACCAAACCAAGCCGGTCAGTAGATTAGTAGGCCGGTTCAATAGACCGGCTATATATTCACACTAAGCTTAAATGCATCATAAGTCCAAACGTAGGTAAGGGGTCCATGTTACATTTTTGAAAAGACTAATACAGTAAGTAATAACCATGTGGGGCTTTAACTCTATGTCTCATAAGTCAGCAAGAGTACTAGGAAAATTAGGTAAAGCATGAGGAGTTAACTAACTAACCTGCGAAGCATGTCTGAGATTTCGAACTCAGTGTGACAGCTGTTATCTTTCAAGGAGAAAGCGACAAGTGGCACTCCCTCGTCCTTGGACACGATGTTGAACCTTCCTGTCTTCTCAAGTCCTTCCCTTAGCACGATCATATTCTCTCTACAGTTCTCCATTACATTTCTGTACCCCTGTTGTGATCATGATCATATTCCCAATTTGTTACACTTTACTAAATTAGGCTACTGTCTAATTAATTTGCATTTTTTATATTACATAATATTAAAATTGTGAACCAACTCACCTCGTGGCCCAATCGGATAAGTTGGTAGTATTGAGCTATGATTTGACTCGAACCTGCATTATTTAAGAGAATAATTATCAATCAATAAGTGAATACTATAAAATACATGGAAACTTAATTTGTAACCCGATCTTGGAATTAGGTAACCATCGGTGAATTAAAAAAAAAAAAAAAAAAAGACTTTTTGGAAGTACGAAAATGACTATTTACGTTTTCCTCTATTAAAAAAAATAAAACCAAATTTGACCTCCTTCACTTTGATGTTCATTGCCAATAATTTATAGTATTACTGGAAAGAAGTCTGGTAACGTTTCCCTAAATAAAATGGAAAAATGAAATGAATAATATAATATAGTAGGACCCCAATTGCACCATGACTTTGATGATCATTTACTTAGCGTATAAAATGAAATGAATACGAGGTCATAGATGTGACTTTTTCCGTATATTATTAAATTGGACAAAAAAAAAACTTGACCGCCATCAAAAAAGATTAGGACTAGCAAGAAAATAAAACTAAATTGGAGTAATGTTTTGAGTAAAATTACCTTTGGAGAAATTGAGAGTAAAAGTGGGTTGGTCAGCACCAAGATAATTGATATGGAAGATGAGTTCCTCAGGCAAATCCTCTTTGTTTCTCCATACCACCCAACCAATTCCTGCGTACACTAGTCCATACTTGTGACCACTCACGTTAATGCTCTTAACCAAAGGCAATCTAAAGTCCCATTCCAATTCCGGATACAAGAATGGCGCTATGAATCCTCCGCTCGCAGCGTCCACATGGATCGGTGTATCCCATCTATATCAACAACATGATTGAACACATGTTTTTTTAGTTGTTAATTTTGATTAATGTAAAACATTAATTAAGCTTAATCTTGTGTATCCTATAGTGTGCTTGCGGACAATGGTATGAAGTTAATTACCCTGTCTCTTTGTTCTTTTCGACCAAGAGATCGTTCAAGAGTTTCACATCTTCGAACTCTCCATTAAGAGTTGAACCAAGAATGGCCGCAACACATATAGTGTTCTCATCAACCATTTCAACAGCTTTAGTAGGATCCATCACATAATATCCTTCACTTAGTTTCACTTCCTTAAGCTCAACCTCAAAGTACCTAGCAAATTTCTCCCAACACACCTACAATTTTAAATCATTACAAGACATAAGTCAAATTAAAAATTTAATTTCATTGTTGTTATTATTAATTTTTTTTTTGAAAAATTACTTGAACATTGGCTCCGGTAACAATGTTGGGTTTATCGCAAGGTTTGCCTTCGGCTTTACGCTTGTTCTGCCATTTGCGCTTGAAGGCCAAACCGGCCAACATTATGGCCTCAGATGATCCAACCGTGCCTACTCCCACGGCTGTCTCGTCCTCTCCCAATGGTGCATTGAATAGATGTGCAATCATGTTCACACATCGGTTCTGTATTTCACATTATTTTAACCAAAAAAGGTTGATTAGGATAATCCACTTGGCTAATGACTTTTTTTTTAGACATCGAGATTGGAGATTATATGTTATAATAATAGTAGCGAATACCAACATGACATATCTTACAAAAGAAATTAAAATAATACACAGAGAGAGTGGTGTGGGTATGAATAATTCACCATAAAAATACTACTCTATGATCAAACGTGAATTCTACTGTAAATTTTTTTTTTTTTTAAAGAGTACTGTAAAAATTACGATCAGTTAGTTTGACAAAACAAAAAACACGATGAGATTCTAGTTTTTTTTATAGATATAAACATACAATATATGTTAGAAATTATGGTCCCATTCTATGTTAACCTAATATTCTTTATACTTTTTTATTTAAAGTAGGGGTAATCTAATAATTTGAGGGTTCTTAAAGTCTTCCTAATTTTTTTTGAACTTTTTCCCGTGATGGGCGATCAAATTTTATTACATCATTAGTTATTATATTAATCCGTGTATCAGTTTGATAAACATAGACATAGAAGAAGTCAACATAGTTAGTGTATATTTGTAACATATCAAAAACACAAATAGTAGTACAGGATCTTATTATTGATACAAGCTACGATTTAGATCTAAAGAAAATCCTCACAAATACATATGCATAGATGATAAAAAAAAAACAAATGTAAAAATAACTAACCTGGAGTTCGGTTGTGACAGGGTACTCATCCATATCGACATAGTTCTTGTTGATGGAGGCCATGATGAGTTTATCGCACTCAGGCTCCATCCATGTGGTCACGAAGGAGGCCAAGTTCAACCGTGGGTTCCCATCAAGCATCAGCTCATCGTTGATGATCTGATACGCAGCTTCTTTCGGTATCGAGTTCTCTGGCATCNATATATATATATATATATATATATATATATATATTTACGTTTCTTTAAGTCCCCCTCCATTTTCACCAAAATTATAATGTAATCAGATTGTTAGAATAGTGTTAAAGTATACCTGGGAAGTGAAGTTCGGACATATCGCGAAGCGAATGTGGAGTGAACGGAGACGTCGGACTCCGATACAGCGTGGGAGAGCACCATCACGTCGATTAGAGAGAGATGATGAGAGATGCAAAGTGATGAATGAGACTATTGGAGGAAGAAGAGAAACAACACCTTATGGGGGATTTTATATTGTCACAAATGATAGTCAATGGTAAGTTAATTGGTATATGGGAAAAACAAATAAAAAAGAAAAAGTTGGTAAATGGTTACCATGTGGGATTACATTTTATATATAAAGTATATTTTTGGAAACTTCCTTTCTCCCAAATTTTCTTCTCGAGACCTTTATATTGTTTGAATTAGCAAAATGATGCATCTACTTTCATCTGTTGATATTTTCAGCAATGAAGGTTTATTTCAAGTTTGACTACCTTTTTCTCTTTCAAATTCCAATTTAGAACCCAACCGAAAACCTATGAAAAATTGAAAGCACATTGAAAACTTGGTTTTATTATTTTATTTTGATAAATACTTTCTTAAAGTAGGTATAATATTGAAAATATGGTGTAAATAAATCAATGGTGTAGTAAATGGTGAATGGGATCCGAAGAAAGCTTTTATGGATACTCATATCTGTTAAATTGAATGGTGACAAATGTGATTTTGGATTTACTTAGATATAAATCAGTATAATAAATTAATTTCTGAAGACTGTATTTAAATTAGTGGAATATCTTTAAACCATTAGACCAAATGTTTTTCGGGAAAATGACATTAAAAACTTCCAAAGTAGCACTCGTTAACACTTTAGACCTCTAGATTTTTTTACTAACACTTTAAACCTCAAGATTTTTTTACTAAGACTTTAAACCTTGAAGGTGAAAACACTCGCACTTTAAACCCTCAAATTTAAAAAGTTGTTACACGCCGTCAATTTTATTTCTTTTTTTCTGTTTTGACACGTGTCAGTTCTTAACTCGCTATGAATAGTTAATTATTATTATTTATTTACTATAATAAATAAGTTCTAAAAAATACGAAATAATAATTAAAAATAAAATAACAAAAATAAAATGAAAAATAAAAATAAAAAATTTAAAATAAAAATTGAAATAAAAATTTTCAAAAATACGGATACGCGGAAGATGACGCGCAAGATTACTACTTTCAAATGGACGGGTAGGATACTTAGCAAGTTAGCATGTGAATGAATTTATCATAATCCATTATTTACTACATACGTATCTTTCGTAATGTGGTCTTGAGATTTGTCTTGTAATAATACATTATACCGATATATCATTTTGACCGTTTGGTATAATTATAAAATTTTCTTTGGACAAGACGATAAGATATCTGATATCAGCTTAATCATTCCAAAATTCTCGAGAAACAAACCAATTAATTCATATCTCTAAGGAGAATCGGATCAGATTATTACGAAACAAGAAGCAAAGTAAGCCAAAGAGAGGGGATCAATAATAAGAACAAGAGAAACCTCATGACTAAGGTAAGCGATTCACCAGACGTTAAATGTTTATAGATTGGTAACAATATTTAATCAATAAAGAGCTTGCTACACATCACACATTCACGATTTCCGTATACTCTGATGAACTAAGTAATATTGCCAAAACTCTTATAAAAAAAATCTCCAGCTAGGAAGTAATGTGAATACCAATTAAAATTGACGCCAACAATCAGTCGCCCGAAGGTGCTCCATGACTTTCGTACCCCATCATATGTCATGATGTTATTGGTCTTTTTTTGACGACCGAAACTTGACACAACTGTTCCAATCAATGCTATGAGCAGAGAATCTCTATTATAAACCGGTCAACTATGATAAAGGTAATAATGATATGTATTAATAAATTAGAAACAGAACATATATTCCATGTGCACAGTGCACCTAATCATTTACTGGTACACTACTAAATGAGAAAACATTATAATATACAAAAACATATTAATTAAATATATTCAACATGTGATACAAATACAACTCAATTTTTACGTAACCGATTTGCATCGGTAGAATTTTTTTAAAAAATATTTTCTCTAGGATCCGTAGTTCATATCTTTAAATATTATCAATTTTTTTTTTTTTTTTTTTTGAACGTCCTCGACGATTAATTATTATTATATCTTTATTCAGCCCAAAGTGACCAATAATAGGCACGTTGCCGGAGCCAACTACGCGTTCTCACTTGCCATAATAATTAGTTGCCAACAACAGCACGACCATTCTCATCTCAATAAACAATTAAAGGGTGAAACAAGTGATTTTTGTATAAATGATTGATTGAGTGCTTTTAATTACATGAGAAATAAGTGATTTTTAATACATTATTATCCTTAAATAATATTAGTTTGGATTCAATTGGTTTTTTAATTAATTGGAAAAACATTTTTTTATTTATAATTAAGACTATAGTTTCTTGAAAACTTTTAGGAATATATTTAGGAATGAAGAATACTTCTTACAAAAAAATTATTGCAAAAATCGTTGCTATGATAACTTTCAATATCACGTTCTAAGCTAGTTTTGTAAAGAAAAACATAGGAAAAAAACGGATATCAATAGCCTTCAAATGATTATGGTGATATCTGAAGACAAACAAAGTATAGTAGAGACAAAATAAGAGAGGCATATGTACAATGAGATAAAATAATTCGGCATTGCTCATTAATTAATCGTTTTTTAAAAAAACTTAAATGGGTTTAAAGCACGTAATAACATTTATATGGCAAGATTTAACGATGATGCATGCATGTAGAAGTGTATAACGCCTCATTAGTTATTCAATATTCACTTTTTTTTTTTTTTTTTAATGTGCAGCATATATATATATATATATATATATTTGTATTTACATCAGTATAATGGGGGATTTGCAAAAATACCACTTCTCAACAACCACTTTTCACAATATACCACTCTTTTCATTTATTTATGATATATTTTTTTAAAAATTCCTATTTGAAGTAAAATTACAATTTTAAATATTTTAAAATATCTTTAAATCTTTTATAGGGTTTATGATCCAGGGTTTAGGGTTAAAACCCTAAACTCTAAAATCATAAACCCTAAAAATGGTTTTGACCCTAAAACCCCCAAAATATGAACCCTAAAATCTTAAATCTCAAACCCAAATATTTCTTAAACACTAAACCCTAATCTTACAAAGTTTCAACTCCAAACTCTAAACCCTCAAACCCTAAACGAACATTAAATCATAAAAGTGGTACATTTGAAAAAAAAAATAGTGGTAGATTTAAAAATTGTATCTTAAAATGTGGTATTTGTGTCAATTTCTCCAGTATAATCGGTGTACGTGTGATAGTATAGTTCAAAATATATTTTTCGTTGACCGAAAAACTGTTCGCGGATAGGAAGAGATTCACGCATCCGCTACGCACCTCCATACCTCAACCGCTCTAGTAGAAGAAGCTATCGCCCTTAAAACTGTATTAGAAGCAGCCCACCGCCTTGAGTTTCGCCACTTAACCGTGTGCTCGGACTCTAAATCTCTTGTGACACTCTTCAATTCGAATGGTGATCTCAATGAGTTGAAAAGCGTTCTCTTCGACATCCGTTGTCTTCGGGAAATCTTTTCTAGTATTTCCCTTTCATATGTTCCTAGATTATCTAATGTTGTTGCGGACAAACCATGTTTTGTAATTTGTATGCTCTCAACTCTTCTTAATTCTATTTCCTTTAGCGAAAGTGTTTTGTTCAAAAAAAAAAAAAAAAACCGAAAACTGATTCGATCATTCACTATATATAGCATACAAACGGTATATATATAGTGTGCACGACCGTATTTTAGATTGAAAAGATAAATTCAGTTGCATCTTCTTAAAAGTAGACTTAATTATGAACTTTAATTATAAATAACCATTCTTCCTCTATGCAAAGGTTAGTAGAAAGATACAATCTACTACGTACTATTACATTTTTACTAGATGATTTCCCGCGTGATACGCGGATAAATGATATTTTTATTTTGTTTATAAACCTTTTTTATTTGTATATGACAAAATTTTAATATATAAAAGTGAAACGCAACTTTATCGATCTTAAATTTTATATTAACCACAAAAAGTAATGACCACACAATAATATTATTTGAAAGCACAAAAACAAAATAACTAAAAATCCACGAAGAGTGGTGAAAAAATGATCAATCGACAAATATTATTCATATTATATAGCTATTGTTATAAATAGTATAAAAAATTCAAAAACTTTTTTTAAGCAAACTGACATATGAATCACAGAGTAGATAACTTGTGGTTTGATTATTCCACTCATCTCTATCATTCCATGAATGCAATACCTATTAACAAAACAACAAATTAATAAATTACAGAAAAATAGAGAAATACAATAAATTTTTTGAATGAACTTAGATAATCACCTAATACACATGTATAAAGTCTTAGTTGTTGCATCGTAAAGAAAAAATAATGAAGAGCATGTAAAAATTTACAATAAAAACAAAAGACAACAA